>CM031233.1:244855000-245162373 GCA_018340775.1 Taxus wallichiana var. yunnanensis
ACCTTCAATCTCTCACAAACCGCCACTTCGCCCACACCTTTCTCCATCATTTTGCTTGGAAGGGATTCATATTTGGTTTCTATGAAAAACGTTTGCATATTCTCATCCCATGTACCACTCGTGAGCATAAAGACTATAGTAGTATTGGATTTTCCGAACCATCTCCCAAGAAGGCTCATGTTGGAACCAAAATCTATTCTTCCTAAATTTTTGTTTTTGTGAATACCATTTCCTTGGGACCTCTATCCTATCAACAAGATGGTGAGGCTCCCTCTTCTCTTTCCTTCCTATATCCTCACATGATCAATGATGATACACCCTCTATTAATGTCATTCAATGCAAGGAAGATGAGTCTATTCTCACCTACCTTAGTACGGAAGATTCTTATATTCACCAGTCATTACCTTTTGAGATACAAACTATGTTGAATGAATTGACCATCGAAATTAATATTCACACTTAGGAAGACCCGCACATTCTTAAAATAGGCCAATCTTTAGATGTTTTTGAATAGGAAGATTTTACTTCTTTTCTTCGGGATCATAACAACAATTTTTCTTGGTCCTATGATGATATGCCCGATATTGACCCAAACATTTTGGTCCACAATATCGTAACTATTCCTAAGGCCAAACCCATGAAACAAAAGCTATGGAAAATGCATCCTCATATTGCCCTTCTTGTCAAAGAATAAATTCAATGTCTTCTTTTAGTTTCCTTCATCCTACCCATTAATTACCCTCAATGGATCTCTAACATTGTTCATGTCATCAAAGCGATAGGGGGACTCTGCATTTACATGATTTGTGACCTTAACTTAGCTTGCCCCAAGGATGAATTTCCTTTACCTAGTATTGACCATCTAGTTGATCTCATCACCATCCATGAGATGCTATCACTCATGTACATTTTCTCAGGTTATAACCAAATATTACTTTCCCCATAATATCAACATAAAACCACCTTCATCACTCCTTAGGGACCTCTTACTTTTATGTCATGCCCTTTGGCCTTAAAAATGTTGGTGCTACATATCAGCGGGATATGAATTATATCTTTCATGACATTATACATCATATTAGAATATTATGTTGATGATCTTATTTCCAAATCCAAACATCGAGCCAAACACCTTATAGTCCTTAAGGTCATCTTCGACCATCTCATCAAGTACTATGTTCACCTTCAACCTAAGAAGTGTGTCTTTGTTGTTCTCTTCAAAAGCTCCTTGGTTTTATTATTTATTTGTGTGGAATTGAATTTGATCCCACTAAAATCAAGGTTATTCTCGAAATTCCTCCACCTACTAACCTTCGTCAACTTCATAGTTTATAAGGTAAGTTGCAATCTATTCGTCATTTTATTCACAACTTTCTGACCGCTTCCATTCATTTCATCATCTCCTCAAAAATGATCTCCTTTAAATGGGATGATGAATGCCATAAAGCCTTTGATACCTTAAAACAATACCTCCTCTAACCACCTGTGCTCATTCCCCCTAAGGATGACCAACTATTTTACCTTTACATTTTTACTACTGATCATTCCTTGGGTGCCATGCTTGCTCATTATGATGAGAAACACAGGAGTAAGAGGTTTATTATATAAGCCATACACTTTTAGACTACGAAACTAGATATACTCATGCCAAAAAAACTTTGCTTAGCCTTATTTTTTATCTCCACTAAAATTTTCCATCACCTACTCAACCACAACCTTTGTTGTCACCAATACTAATCCCTTATATTATATGTATGCTAATCCTTACAAACATCAATGTGCTGCACACGTGGATAATGCTTCTTGCAACCTAGATCTTCAATTCATCCATCAATTATTTTTCAAAGGAAAACAATTACAAACCAACTCATGAGACACACCTCTATCCGAAATCAATCCTCTAACTTTGACTTCCCTGATGAATCCATCACTACCCTCTCTTTAGACAATACCATTTACCAGATGACCTTATTCTTTTATGGTTCCAAATGTTAGTGTGGGGTGGTGCCAAATTTATCCTCATTCCTCTTGATGGTGAGCCTATGCCATTATATTTCAAACTTGATTTTGATTGTACTAACAATATCACTGAATATGAAGCACTCATGTTAGGTCTTCAAACCACCATAGCCTTAGATGTTAAATCAATTAATATCTTTGGCAACTCTCAACTGGTTGTGAACCAAGTTAATGGTATATACCAGTTTTGTAATGAGATACTTCAAAAGTATAAGCATCATGTTGACATACTTTTGACTACCTTTGACCGTTATGAACTTCAAACCACCCTACATTCCACTAATAAATTTTGGATACCATGGCCTGTCTTACTTCTCAAATCCCCACTTCACCCTCCAACTTGAAAATATTTGTCATAATACAAAGGTTGTAATCACCCTCTTATCTATTTTGAGACATCAACCTTGTAGCAACCATTGAAACTGGCCCACTTGAGTTTTGGTATAAGTAGTTTATTGACTACCTTTCCCTTTCCATTTTTCCTCTAGATCTTACTAGTAATGGAAAATGATCCTTTCTCAAAGTGTCTCACACTATTTCATCATGGGTGGTCTTATTTATAAATGTGGTTTCGATGCTATCCTCTTAACAAAATCTTCCAAGTGATGAAATTACCTACACCATCAAGGATGTTCACGATGGGATTTTTCAATGTCACTTCAGTGGCTTACCTATTCTAAGCTCATCCTACACCTAGGATATTATTGGCCAACCCTAAACCATGATTTTTGTGACTATGTCAAATCATTGTGTCAAATTTCAACAACACACTAATCTTCATCAAACCCCTAGTCATGCTTACAGTCACATGAGAACTTTGACCTTTCTCTCAATGGGGTTTAGATCTTTTGGAGAGATCAACACTCATTCTTCCCAATGCCATTAATGGATCATTACCACTACCAAGTATTACACTAAATGGGTGGAAGCCATACCTCTTAGTATTAAAAATATGAGAAAATATGTGAATTCATCAACCATCACATCATTTGTCACATTGGTGTCCCTCAACGCCTCATCACTGATAACAGAAAACAATTCATAAACAAAACCCTATGAAAACTCTATGATGCATTTAACATTCAACTCATTTTTTCTTCATCTTACTATCCTCAAATAAATGGCCAAGTAGAATCAACCAACAAAACCTTAAACAAAATTATTATGAAAGTAGTTGATGATACTAGAAAGGATTAGCACACACACATTCCTTTTTCCTTATGGGATTATTGCACTAGTATTCATACCTCAACTACTACCATGCCTTTCTCTTTGGTCTATGGTAAAGAGGTTGTCCTGCCTCTCGAAGTCCAAATTCCATATCTTTGTATCTCACTCAAATATATGCTCAATGATGATGATTTTCACCAGATCCTTTGAAACAACTTGAGTTATTAGATTAAACCATCTAAATTCTCTTGATCACCTCCAAATCTACAAAAATGTGTCCACAAAAGAGCCTTTAAGGTCGGTGACCTTGCATCTGAAGGAAAATCAACATGTAACAAAAGTGCCAAAAAGTAAATGGGGCAAGTTTTCTCTCTATTGGCTTTGACCTATATCGTTACTCATACCTATGGATCAAGTGCTTATCATTTATCTTCACACTCGAGGTAAACCCAACCTAAACAACTCAATGCCTTGCATCTTTGAACATTCTATTATTGAATCAAGTCATAGATCACCTTATGTATATTAAGCACTTATCCCTTGAGCACCATTCACCTTTCCACTTACCTATTTTAAGGATCAACGACTAAAAAGAATCATGTGATTACCTATCACCCTTCAACCTTATCTTTAATATGAGTACCATGGCTCTACTCATGGAATGATTCTCATGGATACTTTTTTCCTTTTCAAGATGGAATCCCATTGGTCATTCATTTTGTCCGTTAAAACCTATCTTTCATAGCTAACCCATGTGTGTTATGGATTTTGTCTTCATAAAAAGCCTATACTTCTCTATAGTCTTGTCCATGACCTAAAATTCCAAAAAAACAATTCAAAAGTAATATACAAGATTTTCAAATTCAAACTCCTTGAGTCAAACTTCTATAAAAAGATGACTCCCTCAAAAGGACATATAATATTTCTATCTTGCTACTATAAATAGACTTCTCCCTCGAAGGAAAACTATACAAAGCTAGCCATACTGTACATAGTCTATCACAAAAGAAGACTATTCCTATAAAAATAAAATAAAAAAATTCTAAAGCTTCCCACATCGATCAAATTCATGAAGACCTCAAGGAGATATTATATTCATCCCACATAGACTTCCCACATCGATCATTCTATAAAAAAAAAAAAAAAAAAAAAGAATATTTTTCATCATGGACTTGCCTATTTTGATTAAAGTCTCTTACTAAAGAGGCATGTTATCTCACACCAGGTTACACTAAACCAACTTCTTTCACCTCACCATGCCTTTCCTTTCTAACCTTCTACCTACTTAAGGGATGTGCCACAAATGTGACATTTTGTGATCATGTGACCTTCTTCACCCTTAGAATATTCAATCATGAAACACCTTTAGGGTTTTATGTTCATACGCCATCCTTGGTATGATAGAATCATACTGGTTCTTACAAATTAGGCAGCTCTTTTTGTCTCCTCTTACCATTCACCTTTTTTTCTTACTTATTTGATTCTCCTATATAGGACCAAACCTTCGACACCTACATTTTAGGAATTCCTCTTTCACCATAATCACCGATGCCTATTCGACCCCAAAATCTCCCATGCCTATTTGAACTCAATTCAACCATGCCTATGACCTAGACTCAACCATGCCTAAATGACCTATACTCAACCATGCCTAAATGACCTAAATTCAACCATGTGTAAATAACCTAGACTCAATCCTACCTAAAACCTACCAACCCATTCTTCTACTCCTCATCATATTCTTCCCTAGCTTATGGGAGAAATACATCGGCCTAAGGCCCCTTTTCACCGGGGCTATATAGGTAGCACTCCGAGGGCATGGGGCCTTTGGAGGTTAGCTCAGCCACTCTTTCCCCCTAACCAATTTTCCCCTTTTATATTCACATTATACCTTAGTTAGTTTCCATTTTAAAAAAAACTTGGAAATTAAATCAAATGAAAAACATAACCAAACCATGCCTATACCTAATTCCATCATGCCTAAATCACCTTAACTCAAAGCATTCCTATACCTCACTTGACACCTCGTACTATTGTTTTCCACTCCTTCACTTATCCTTTGTCATTTTCTAAAATTGAAAAGGTTAAAATGATTCCGTAAAACATGGATTACCTTTTTAACCCGAAATCAACATGATCGATGTCGGTCAATATGTCGTGATGTAAAAAGCTGACATCATTACACTATAACCAATATCACACCGACATAATCATTTGACCTATCCCATGCCCATTTTGGCCTATAAAAATGTTTCTCCAACAACTTTTGACCTTACCAACACCTATTACACCTTACCCGCAAGCCTCCATTACCTATATATTTCCTTAACTGTGTTTAGGGACATATTATTTACTATAACTCAGCCTTACCTATGGCCTAACCTAAATAACCCTAACTTGAATTTCCTTTTGTGACATTTGAATTTGTGTACTCACTATACCTTATGATGTTGTTACTCGTGTTGTTTATCCTAATGACCTTACCTTGCCTAATGACGTGATGTTTATCCCGAACATACCTTTAGTGCCATGGAACAAAAGCTATTTCCCATTCCTACACCAAAATTCATTGTGCTTCATGACCATATCCTATACCTTGGATACCCGAATCAATTCAACCTCGTTTGGATAAACCTATCTCCCTTTAAACAACGCAGAGTTTGCAAGCTCTTCCACTTTGTACCATATTACAATCTATACATGTGCATGCGTTTGATTGCCATTACCCATTACCCAAACCATTACCCATTACCATACCCTTAACTAATGACCCTCACTTTCCTCAATAACCTATTTATCAAACCACTCCCCGACTACTTTTCCTACCTCATCGGTTCATGGTTTGAGGGGGATCACCTTCACCCTACTTAGGGAAACCTAATCTGCATTTATACCTAAGACACCAACTCCCTATTTTTGTCAGCATCACTTACCAATACAAGCTACGTGACAAAAAATGGGCAAATGTAGACACCAAATTTGGGTCACACTCCCCTTGGTCCCCTTCAATCAATTAACGTAATACATTTAACTAATCATGACCCCTTCATCCCATACTAATATTCATCCTCACATTATTAATTAATTTAATTATTTTAATTAAGTTAATTTCACCCTCACACCTCCACCTCATTGTTACACCTCACCTTAGAACCATTCTAGGGCATTTAACTCATAATGAACGAGTCATCACTCTCAGCACTGAGTCATCACTCCCAGTGGTGAATCACCACTTAACCTAACTAAATAATACTTCTTCCTAAACCTAATTAGACTTACTTTTATGACCTTCTTACATTCTTTCACATGAAATCCACTTCCTTAGGTGGAATCAATCAAAATCACCACAAAATAATAAATATCTACATATTTTTGGTAAACCTAGACTTTCTCACCTCAACCGACACCAACTACTCCTCAACCGACACCTTTGGTCACCTAACCACCATCGGTTATCTTATATAAAATTTCACAACTCTTTACATGGGTTGGTCATTTAGTTATTGGAGCTTGATTATGTTCAAGTGCAAATCTTCAAGCCCTCTTACATCTAGACAACGAACACACACAACCACAATACAAGACAAAAAGTTGTTTTTCACTTCAAGAGCATGAATATTCATGGAAACACTCTAGGAGTATTATCGGGACATTGAATACAAAATATATTCACGAATAAACTACCATTCTCCTCACCTCCCAAGATATACAAGACATCAAGTAAGTATTGTGATCCTAATCATTTTTCTTATTCCTTTGTAGATCTCTATTTTCTTTTAGTAGTTTATTTCCTTTGTTGCCTATACATCACCTTCCTCCCATCAACCCACTATTCAACCATCCCAAGCCTTTTCACCATTCTAAACCTCCTTCTTAGTATCCTTGAGTCTTCTCAGCCATATTATGACCCAAACCATACTACCCTCACTCTCTGTGCAATCAAAAGAGCCTTAAAATCTCTATTTAATAATTTACTACCAAATTTCCCCTACCAATATCAGTCACCTTAATCACCATTGGTATCACCTCGGTACTTATGTAAGTTACCTTAATCGTCATTAGTCTCCCCTCTCTACCATATCGGTCACTATGTTTTATGTTAACCTTCACCAAACTACCTCTAACATCACCTAAAATCCACCCAGACCTTACCAGATACCTTTGTGACCTTACTTAACACCCTTGTGACTGTCCAACTAGAAACATACCTTTCCTGATGCTAAATTAGTTTATATTTTAATACTTTTCTTAATCTAGTTTGTTGATAACATTTTGAGATACCTAAATCAAAGTGTTAGCAATAGGACCTTTATTTATTATATTTACTTTCATTAATTTGATAAAAATAGAGGATTGACAACCATTCAAGGAAGCATCACGCTTCCTGAATCTAGCCTTGCTAGGAAATCCTCTGAATCTTGCTATTTAATATCATTTGGTGGTATTGCTTTGTATCTACAAGTATTCCTTCCCAGACAAAAAGGATTTCTCCATGACTAGCTTGGATAAAATCAGTAACACGTGCATTCAACCTTCAACCAACATAATCATAGGTATTCCTCCTTGACCTTTTACCTTATCTATTTTATCACACAATAATTCAAAGAAACACTCGATATCCTTGCTAAATATCATTTGGATGAGCAAAGTAAAAAAATCTATCTTGCCTAACGCCCATAAATATCATTTGGATGACAAAAAGATGCCAATAGCCCATACCAATTGAGATCCAGATCGGTTATTTATTTTTTTGATTCCCAGCGGTAGCACTGTTTTCTACACTCGGATATGTAGAAGTTTCATGGCTGCAATAAATATATTCTTATTCCAACATAGTCATATCCTTTGTGCTAATTGTTTTTCCGTATTGCTCTGCAGACCTCATTGGAATAGCTTATGGCCGACAATAAAGTTTCCAATAGCCCATACATGCATTATAAAATTTCTTTTTGAGTCCCATGGTAGTGTTTTTTTCTACACTCGGATCTAGAATAATTTCAAATCCGTAGTAAATATATTCTTGATCCAGCTTGTTCATATCATTTTTACTATTTTTTTCCATCTCAACATAGTGGCCTCACTAGAACAACATGCGACCGATAACAAAGTTCCCAACAACGCATACACACATTTTAGATCTGGATCTAGTCACTATTTTTGAGTTCCATGGTAGTGCTATTTTTTTGAGTCCTCCTTTTGCTAAAACTATATTTTAGTAAAAAAGTGCATTTCAAGTTTAGTGCAAATTCATTTAAAATAGGGATTATTTACGGAAATAGTTATTGTAAAACTTTTGATTGGTAGCTTGATATCGAGTGCCATTTTTTCAAAAGTTAAATATTTTTCATTTCCCAAAGCATTGGACCTATTTATTTTTATAAGACACTAAGTTATAGAGTGCAAAAATTATGGGGGTGCTTCTTGATACAATTTCTGGGGGTGTATAGGGTGTTTCCTCTATTGTTCAAAACTTCTTTCTTTCTACACATTTCTTTGTTTTTTGTAACAACTAACAAAATATTTATTTCTAAAATAATGGATCTAAGTTCAATTAACCCACTTACACCTTTTAACTACCATGAATGGAAATAAAAAATCTCCATTGGACTAAGGAGTAAAGGGTTGTATCGTATCACAATGGGGTTAGAACTAGAGCCTAGTATAGATGCAAAAAAAGTTAAGTGATTTTATAAGTGTGATGATGCATTTTGTATTTTGTTTCTTTCAATGTCTATTGAACTCATTTTTCACATATATTTGGCTAAATCTCCCAACGAGGTGTGGAAAACCTTAAAAATATTATTTGGAAAAGTTAATACTATGAGGGGTCATGAGCTAGAAATAGAACTTATCAGCTTAAGTCCTAGTAACTTTAACACCATGGAATATTTATTTACCAAGATCAAGTCCTCACAATTACAGTTGAAAGAATGTGGAATAGAAAATAAGGATGAACAACTTTCTCTTTCCATGCTTTCCAAACTAGGTTCGATTACTCTTTCTTTGTTTCTATCTTTTATGCTACAAATAGGGGTCTTGGAGAAAACTAGAAAATGTCATCGTTAGATGAATTTTTTGCTGATTTGACTAAGGAGCAAGATAATTTAATCCAAATAGGAACATTATCGTCATCCAAACCTCAAGCCCTCATTTCCGAGAAGGGGAATCAAAAGTCTGTAGAAACCAAGAGAAGAAGAAAAAGAGCAAGGATCCAAAAAAGAAGAAAAAACATAAATTCACTACCTCTTCCAAGTCTACCAATGAAACTTCCAGTTAAAATGGGAGGTCTAAGAAGGAAGAGGTTAAGTATTCCCATTGCAAGAAACTTGGGCATGATGAGAAAAAATGTATGAAGAAGCAGATTGACCACCTCAGTCATCTCCTTGAGAAGAACAACATAGGGGTCCTTGAATCTATCAAATAGTCTTCATCAACCCAAGAATCTACTAAGGAAAAGGAAAAAGATAAAGAGAAACATAAGGGAAAATCACTAGTTACAATTACATCCTCATCTACTCCTTCATGGGTTATTGAATCTTGTGCTTCACACCAAATGGATTCATCAAAGGTTGATTTTTCTTCCTCGTAACCTGCAACATGTCCTCCATCACTTTGGGTGATGATACTCTAGCCACAGTTTCAGGGAGAGGGTTTGTTGAAGTCAAAGGTGGAACATTCACAAATGTTCTTAGTGTACCTTCACTTTCAACTAATCTCTTGTCAATGTATCAAATGAATCATATAGGGAAGGACATGAGAGTCCTATTTGACCTAGATTTAGTTGAGATCGAGGAGTTGCATAACAACACTACAATAAGAGTGAAAAGGGTAGATCACCATGGTAGATTATATACCATTTCACAATTTGAACCTGATGTTTCCCCTACTTAATTTCTCACACACTCAAATGGAGCTAGCAGATTATAGTATAAAAGGATTGGCCATCTTAACTACTCCTACCTTTAGCGAGATCAATCAACGTGACATGGTTATAGGATTTCCTAGAGTTCATTTCTCAAAGGGGCTTGCAAGGTTGTGCTCTTATAAAACACCCTGAAGAGAAATTTGAAAAGGAAAATCTTGGAGAGCTTTAAAACCTTTAGATTTTATTCAAAGTGATTTCATAAGGGATTTTCCCCATCCTTCTTTCACTAGGGAAAAATATGCTCTCACCTTCATAGATGAATTTTCTAGATATACATGGGTTTAATTCCTTAGGAAAGAAGTGTTTGATTACTTTCGGGACTTCAAGGAACTTGTTGAGAATTAATCTGGGAAAAACATAAAAGTTATTCAAACAGATAATGGTGGGGAGTATGTTAGCAACAAATTTGAGTAGTTTCATACCATAGAGGGTATTGATCTACAATAGATATTACCTTACACTCCATAGCATAATGGCATGGAAGAACACAAAAATAAGTCCTTGAAAGTTAATGGAAAACTATATGATCCACTCTAAATATTTGAATCCGAGTTTCGGTAGAAGCCATCAATTTTCCCTAGTATATACAAAACCAGTTCCCAAAATGATTTAAAGGGTATAAATCCCTTTGAATCTTGGAAAAATAGGAAATTAGAAGTTAATAACTTCAAGGAATTTCGATCACCACATGGAACACATTCCAAAAAGAAACGAAATGCAATGGAGCCTCAATCCAAACCTTGCATATTTGTTGGGTATCCAAAGGGGGTCAAGGTCTATAAACTTATCCATCCTACTACTCATGAGTTGTTCATCAAGAGAAGTGTTAAGTTTCAAGAGAGTCCCACTCATTATTTACCTAACACTTCTCCATTTAATTTGTCTTCACTTAGTTTTAATGAGCATTCTAAGGATTTAGATCATCCACAACATGTTCCTAAGGTAGAGTCTTCTAATTTTTCTAGTTCTAACATCGATAAAAGTAATGAGGATTCATCTTTATTTATTTCTATCCATACTTCATAGGATGATGATTCATCACATGAATATCCCATTTAGGCCCTCTTTGGGCTAGAAAGAAACTTCGTGAGTACATGCAATTGGGTAGGGTATCGAGAGGATGAAAAAATACTCATGCATACTATCGAGTAGGCCTCATACCTTTTATGATTCATTCTGAGATCCACAAAAATTCCGAGAGGCATCAAGCATACCTGAGTGGGATAGTGCTATACATGAGGAATTTAATTCCTTAATCCATAATCACAGTTTGGATTCAACTTCACTTCCTAAGGAAGGAAGATGGTTTGTTGTCAATTGATATATCGGACAAAATTTACAATAGATGGGTTAGTTGATAAGTACAAGGATCGGTTAGTAGCCAAGGGTTTTTCACAGGTAGATGGCAAAGACTACTTAGAGACCTTTGCACCCATAACCAAGATGAATTCGATTAGAACCACACTCGCTTTAGCCACAACACATGGTTGGAGTGTACACTATATGGATTTGAAGAGTTATTTTCTTCATGGAGACCTACAGGAGGAGATCTACATGGAGCAGCCACCAGGGTTTGTTCAAGATTCATCCTTAGTTTGTAGACTTAATAAATCCATCTATGGCCTTAAATAGGCCCCTATGGATTTGTATGCCAAGATGGATTCCTTCCTTCTAGCTTCTGATTTTACTCAATTTCATTCTAATCCCAATGTATATCTATTGTGACGGGATGATTCATTTTTAATAATTGCACTTTATGTTGATGACCTTTTAATCACTATAATTACTTCATCTGCTATCTTAGAAATGAAGACATCTCTTTAGGATAGATTTTCCATTACTTACTTGGGTCTATTGAACTACTTCCTTGGCATTGATATTAAAAAGTCTGATTCACGGATTTCACTTGTAAAACCCAAGTAATCTCTCAATCTTCTAGCTCAGTCTCACATGGATGACTGTAAGCCATCTGTGACTCCTTTCTTATATGGATTAAATCTTTAGGCTGATTGTTTCACATCCTTGCATGATGTTACTTTGTATCGACAACTTATTGGTAACCTTATTTAATTGACTCAAATGAGACATGATATCTCATATGTCATTGGTATTATTTTAAGGTTTATGTAGGACCACATGAGCTACATCAGAAAATAGCTAAGTGTATTTTGCACTACATTCATTGTTCACATAGATATGTGATTCATTATAGGCTTGGTTCAGACATTGACTTGGTCGGCTACATAGATTGATTGGGATATTAACACTTTGAGTGTTGTAATTCCACTTCAAGTAACAATTTCTCATTGGGTTCGGTCTCATAAGTTGGTCAAGAAATAAATAAAATGATATTTCTCTATCATCCATAGAGGTAGAGTACATGGGAGCTATTAATGTAGCTACTAAGGCTATTTGGCTTCAAGGGATTCTTTCTGAGCTTGGTATCTAAGTCGGGAAACCTAGAGTCATATTTTGTGATAACCAGACCACCATCCAGATATGAAGGAATCTAGTTCTTCATAAGAGTACCAAACACATTGAGATTCACATGTAATTGATTTGGGAGATCATTCATGAGTAGATCATTGATTTGATATTTTGTCATTCTTCAAAGTAGGTTGCTGACATCTTCATCAAACCTTTCACTGAGAGTAATTTAATTCATCTACAATGTCTTGTTGGGGTGTGGTCTACATAAATAGTTTCATCAAATTCGGGGGCCTTATAACCTCTTCTCTTCTTTATGTATCTTTTGAAGGGGAGCTTTTCTCACCGGGTTTTCTACTTCTACTCTATTTTATGATAGATTGCATTGTATGTGGATACCTCATGAGGCCTTGTTCTTTGGGACCCGCTTTCATTTTTCACTTTGCCCACCTAAGCTATGCTTATGGGGGTGTTAGTGTAGGATTTAATTTACTCACTTTACTTGTAATATCCTACTCAGATATTCCACCTCACTTCGAGGTTCTCTACACTTATGGGATATGATTGCTTAGGTATACAATTGATTACACTATTCCGGTGTTGATTACCACTTGAATACACTATTCTAGGTGTTAATTACCACTTGACTACACAATTCTAGTTATTGGTTACCACTCTTATAGGTGGATATTTCCATGATTTTAAGAGGATGTTAGACATTCACCTCTTATATGTACATCTCTTATATTATTCTATTTGATCGTATTGAGTTAGAGATATTTACGTATTATTGAAATTATCTCTCTTATTTTCATAATTTACAGTCTCCTATGCTTGCATTTTTGGTATTAGAACAATTTATGTCTAGAATAATTCACCTATATAATATTCGAATCGGTAGATCGGTGGCACTTCTCCAATATTCCTATTGTAGCACATATGATAAAAATTGGCTAAGTCCTTATTTGTTTACTTGAGTGTCGCATCCTACATGGTTCCCTATCTAAAACCTATGTGCATCGCCCCATGTGCTACCATTCACCTTTGCGTGTGTGAATTCTTACGTGTAACCATCCCTAGTTGGTCTTCAGCTCAATTGTTACGACCAACATTACCCCACACTGGGAATGTTGTCCATCCTTGGAAACACCAAAATCAACAGTTCCAAAAAGAATAGAAGAACTTCTATGATGAATCAAATAATAAAGAATGAAGAATTATTGAATAATACCCAAAGAATGAAATGATTTTTATGTACGATCTATATCTTCCTCCATAGTCGATGTAGTAATTCGAGAACTCATTATTGAGGATGGTCTCCAACTCACCCCATTCTACCAACCCCTTAGTAGTTTTATGTAACACAATCCCAACTACCTCCATCATCTCTTCGGGGTTCATGTCTTTGCCGTTTTTTCAACTCCCTTACTAATCTAGAGAGTCCTGAAATAAGTACATCCATGCTATCCATTTTTCTCATGAGAAGAGATCCTAACTCTTTATGAATTGTTTGAGATGTATCCCTAACTGTCTTAAAGGCATATCAATTTTACGCTATATCTTTTAAGATTTCCTCTCACCCAAGCTTTCCTTCCTTCTTTACAACATGAATTCTCACCAAATCCACATCTTCTTGAGTGGTATATGCTTTAAGAATGGGTAAAATGTCTTGACAATGGTAAAAGGCCCATCCCACCTTTCTCGATGCATCCTTCATTTTTGGCACATGGCTTCAAAATCCCCAATTTTTATGTTACGAAATTTTTATTCTTCTTCTTTTCTACTACCATGTCCTCTTGTGTCGCCCCTTGTGTACTTATATTTTCTTAAAGTAGTATATGAACAAAATCCTACAAATTATGCACACTAAAGGATATGTATCCTTATCCTTATATTCAAACTCTGGGCACACCTCCATGATTTCATTGACAATATGGAATGCCATGTCTAGGACAGTATTTGTGTGCTTTTCAGTTTTCTATTTCTCCTCGGTGAGCCACTAGGATCCTTAAATATTATCTTTTGTATCCTCCAACAATGTTTGGATGGTGGCCCCCTTGTCTAGATTTCTACATGCCACTTCTACCATTATCTTGTTAGAAGCATTGTTGGATTGCTCATTAGTAAGATCTATTGGCGTACTCATAAAATGTTTCTTTAGCACCTTCTTTAGTTTGTGTGTGGAAAATGCATCACCTATGATATCAAATTTAGGTTTGTCCATATGCGTCTACATTCTTTATGACAACATCTTCCTTGTTTGTATGGAAGTCCCTTATATATTGATAACCTCCTAACCATATAGACTCTCCATCATCACAAAGTTTCAAAATATCATGTGGAACACCTTTGATTGATCATCAATGTAGCTGACTTTTGGTGTGTGTACAAAATCATCCTTTTTCTCCTTCCGTTAGTGTGCCATTCATAGGTATGTGATGTTCATGTTGGGTACACGTACTAGTTCAACCTAAAAATTCATCCCTTCTTGGCATCCTCTCTTTTATCTTCTTCCTCCCCCTCAAGATGGTTTTATGCACCTCATGTACCTCATGTATCTCTATAGTATACATGGTGATCTCCTTCCTATGCTCTTTTTCCTCCATGCTATGGAATGGAGCTTCTTGTTCTCTAATCTCATTCTCCTAGTTTATCTCCTCCACCACATCTTCTTCATCTCGTGTAAAATCTTTGCACCAGCCTCCGTCTACTTTCTTTTTCTTTTTCAAGCTAGGCTTAAGTGGTGAGGCTACTTTTGTGACTTTAAATTTTCCAGCGGTCTTGCACCAAACTCTCTCTCCTCGCACATTCTCTTGAATCTACATCTAGTTCCATGGTCAAGTGTGGTGCTATCTTATTTCTCTTCTTCTTCCTCTTCCTCTTCCTCATCCTTAGTCTTTTCTTTCGCTTTAGACCTTGGAGGAGTGACCTTGCATGCTTTCTTTATCCCATCCATTTGTATGCCCTTTGGTGGTCTGTATAACATTTAGTTCATCTTCAATATATTTTCCATTGACAGTCTTGGCTTTAAGTATATATACACTTTTTCTTCCTCCTCATTTACAACTCGCCAAGGTTGTATAAATAATATTGATATCATCGATGTCATCATCTCAATGTAGGATAACTTCCTCGGATACATATACATATTGCATAGTGTATGGTAGTCACAATATACCTTTTCAGCATCAAACCTTAGCTTGCACATGTCTCGAGAAACTATTTACGACGCTTAAAAGTAGTGCACTATGAAAGTATAAGGCAACTTGCACCACAAACTCTTCTTTCCATTCTTCGTAGAACCTTCTCGATGTAGAAGTCTTGGTACACTATGAAGTCTGCCTATCCATCCCATACCATGGGAAAGTCACTATGGATGTGCCACTCATGCTCAAATTCCTCGACATTTTCCAATATAACATATCCACCCTTAGCTTGTATGCTCTAGTAATTCCATCGCAGTGTAATCAGAAATCTCTTAGCTAGAGAATTGTTTTCTTTTGGATAATATAAAAAGAGTTTGGTTTTGAGGGGACCAAAAAACCCGTACATAGAAAGGATCAAGTTTTAACCAAAAACCACCAAAACTATCGGAGGTAATGTAAAAATAGGTGACAATAATCCACCATGGAGCAGAGATAAACAACACAATGTTTCGATATTAACCATTACATTTTTTTGACTAACTATTAAAAGACATAAACCAAAAGAGAAAATATATAGACCCTAGGAACATGAACAAAAAAAAAAAAAAAAGGGTTACCATTATTTCTTGATATCCCTACTTTGCGTGTTCTAGCACTTGGCCCACCATCCTTCCTTCCCCCGCAACTTTGATGACCACCCATTTAGTTCTCTTCTTCTCCTTTTCTATAGGTTGGGTGTCCACAATATCTGGTTATTTTGGTATTTTCTCTTCCTTTTCCTCAATATGGGTGTTCACGGTCTCTATTTTAGTATAGTCATTAGTCTCGGAATATTCACCATGTAACTACTAAGGACCAACCTCATATTAGGATTGTTGTTCCCCACTTTTTCCACTTGGTCTTAAAGGATAGAAACCCTCTACTCCCGCATAACAAAATAATCTTGTACTCCCCCAATTATCTTATTGTGGACCTCTATTTCATGGTGGCACACCTTCGGTTCTTGAATCAAAATTTTATTGATCATAAGAATGGTATCAATAGTCGACTCAACATGCATATGCCTAGCCTCCTAGTCCACAAAGTATCTCTCCTCACTTCTAGAGATTTCACCCACATTCTAAAACCCATGTTTAAAATTTCTTAGAACATTGGAAATCCCTTTGGGGGTGTCTTTCCCTTTCATTTTATTCATATGTTTGAAGGTAGATGCAAGGGTTTCTTGGTTAGACTTAGGATCATTATCATTCAAAGACCGGACAAGGATAAAGATTGGTCGGACTCATGATTATTATCATTAGCTAAAGACTTGTTCTCAGGTGGGTATTTCAAGATTTTATCCTTGGAGCCATCTGGGACTCTGATCTCTATGAAAATAATGGATAGGAGGATCACGTACCATGAAATATTATCACCCATGTGCATTTCCTTAACACCTCCTTTTGCAATGAAAGAAACAAGGGTGTACACTATTCCTTCCTCCACATTATTTGTAATGTAGAGCCATTTATTATTAACTTGGCCCCATCTCTTGTTATGTTTGTGGAGCCTATTTTCATGTTGGAGTGTGGTACACCTTATATGTGTTACACTCGGGTATTTTTACGGCGATCTGCTTGTCGGTGGCGGAGTCGGGGGTTCGGGGCGAAGCCCCAAAGCAAATTTTTATGGGTGGTTTATTAACCCATGGGTAATGGGTAACCGTTATGGTATATTTTTGGGCCCATGGCTTTTCGGTACCCATTTTTTTGTAAAAGCGCCTCTTCGGCTACCCATTGGTTTATGGGATGGTTTTGTTTTTTCCCATTGTTTGATACCCATGGTTTTGTAAAATCTGCTTGCTAAGGTTGTCTATTTATATGGTCTTATGCATATGATATAAGTACAAGCAAATGTGTCGCAGATGTGTTTTGAATTCGGGTTTGAATTCTATAGAGTTTGTTAAGCATAGCTCCAAACGGATCTGGGTAATGTATTGAGAGAGTGGAGGCTTGTAATAAAATCTAAGTAAGTGATTCTTGGTGGACATAGCCCAAATTGGGTGAACCACATTAAATATTGTCTCTCTATGTTGTGTTATTTATTTTGCACTTTTATTTGAGATCTGTAATATTTTACGCATATTAGTTTCTCTTTGCTGCGATTACTTGTAAGGGATTATTCCACATATTTTATCTCTTATTTCCTAACAATTGGTATTAGAGCACAGTCGGGTTTGCTTTGAAGTGTTGAATCATAGGGAAATTTTTATCTTCGATGGGAGCTATGGTAGATGATGGAAGATCTAGGGTTGATAAATTCAACAGGCGAAATTTGAGATTTGGAAGATGCGAGATGGAAGATTACCTTTATCAGAAGGATCTTTATACTCCGTTGTCTGAGAAGGTGAACAAAACCTCGAGTATGACAGATGCAGAATGGGATTTTTTGGATTGGAAGGCACTTGGAATGATCCGGCTGTGTCTTGCATCTTTGGTATTATTTAATGTTTCAAAGGAAAAGACTACAAAAGATCTAATGGATGCATTAGGGAAGTTGTATGAAAAACCCTCTGCCTCTAACAAGATATTTTTCATGAAAAAGTTGTTTGATATGAAGATGTCGAGAATAGTTCAAGTAGTGAAATCATTTAAATTATTTCAATACGGTTGTGAATATGCTAGCTTTAGTTACAATAGAATTTGATGAAGAAGTTAGGGCTTTATTAATTTTGTGCTTTTACCCGAAAGTTGGAATAACCCAGGTAATGGCGGTAAGCAACTCCAGGTCCAGCCTAACTCAAGTTGAAGTTTGAGGATGTTGTAGGGGGATTCTAAGTGAGGAAATGCGAAGAAAAATCTCACGGGAATCTTCTAATTCAGGGAATGCTTTGACAAAGTGGAAACTAGAGGGAGACAGAAGAATAGAGGAAACTGTGGAAAATCGAAAGATTGAGCAAGGTCAAAATCCAAGAGCAAGATTGTATGTTGGAACTGTGGAAAGTCTGGGCATGCAAAGAAGGATTGTTGGGAGCTTCGGGATAAGAAGAAACAACAGAAGAAAACAAGGAGGTAAATGTGGCATTGGGTAATGTATGTCGGGATGCTTTGATTCTTTCTTTGCATAATATTCTTGAATATTGGGTTTTAGATATAGGGATTCTTTTCATGCTACTCCACATAGGCATTATTTTGTTGATTATGTTCAAGGGGATATTGGGCATGTTTTTCTTAGTGGTGATGAGCCTTGCGATAGTTGAAAATGTTCTATTTAGGTTAAGATGCGTAATGGGAATACATGGCTATTGAAGGATGTCGGACATGTTCCTACATTAAGGAGAAATTTTATATCGGCGGGGCAATTGGGAAGTGATGGTTGTACTGTGATATTTAAAGCTAACTCTTGGAAGGTTACCAAGGGTGCTCTTATGGTGGCAAGAGGTAAGAAGGTTGGAACCTTGTATTTAACCACTTGATAGTACTAATGATTGTAATCTTGTGGCTTGAAGTAGATACAACATTATGGCACTATAGGCTCGGTCATATGAGCCATAAGGGCATGAACATCATAAAGAAGATTTTTCTTGGATATACAAAAACATGTTTAGATTTACGTGAGAACTGTATATGGGAAACAGAAGCGAGTAAGGTTTCTCAAGGTTGGACCTATGAAGAAAGAGAGTAAGTTAGACTGGTACATTCGATGTGTGGGGCCGCTCAAGTATCATCTCTTGGGGTTCAAGTTATTATGTTACTTTTATTGATGATGCAACAAGGAAAGTTTGGGTTTATTGTATTAGAAACAAATTTGATGTATTTGACATTTTGTTAAATGGAAAGCCTTAGTAGAGAATGAAACAGTCTTAAGCTAAAATGTCTCGGGCCGGATAATGGAGGGGAGTATTGCAACAATGAAATTAATGATTACTTGTTCTAAGAATGGAATCTGCGCAGGCAAAAGACAGTTCCAAGAACTCCACAACGTAGAATGGGGTATCAGAAAGGATGAACAGAACAATAAAGGAACGTGCTAGGAGCGTGAGGTTACATGTAGGATTGCCTCTTTCTTTTTAGGCAGAAGTGGTGTGCACAACTATGTACTTGATAAATAGAGGACCCTCAAATCCCTTGGATGGAGGCATACCTGAGGAGGCATGGTATGGTAAGAAAGTTGATTATTCATTTCTTAGAGTCTTTGGATGTGAGGTGTTTGTTCATATAGACAAGGATGATAGGACCAAGCTAGAGGCAAAATGAAAAAAATGTACTTTTGTTGGTTATGGTGGTGATGACTCTGGTTTAAATGTTAGAGTATTAAGAACAAGAAAATCATTCGATCTAGGGATGTGGTCTTTAATGAGAAAGTCATGTATAAGCAACTTGATTATAGGAAAACAAGGAAGAATCCAAGAAATAATATGCAATGGTAGACGATCTTTCGATGGGAAAGTGACCCATGAATCGGTTCGGAACCTACTCAGCGAAACCCCAAACTCCTATAGTGAGGAGGTCTTCTAGGGTAAGAAAAGAACCTCGAATGTTTTTTTGCTTCTCTTTATTATTTATTACTCACCGATAGTGGAGAGCCGAGGGCTTTGATGAAGCAAAGCGGGTAAATACCAATAAGAAGTGGGAGCAAGCCATGGATGAGGAGCATAAGTCTCTCATGGAGAACCAGGACTTTGGATTTGGTGAAGCTACTTTGGAAGGCAAAAGAGCATTGCGAGAACAAGTGGGTGTACAGAGTTAAAGATGAAGAAGGAGGAAAGAAAAGATATAAGGCCCGGTTGGTGGTCAAGGGGTTTGCACGAAACAAGGTATAGATTTTGATGAGATATTTTCTCCTATAGTAAAAATGACTTCTATTAGAACTATTCTCGGAATAGTGGTAGTAGAAGACTTGCACTTAGAATAGTTAGATGTAAATACTGTATTTCTCCATTGTGATTTGGAGGAGGAACTATATATGCAGCAACCAGAGGGCTATGAGGTCAAAGGTAAAGAGGAGATGGTGTGTAAATTGAAGAAGAGCTTGTATGGCTTGAAACAAGCTCCACATCAATGGTATAAGAAGTTTGATAGCTTCATGATGGAGCAAGGTTATATTAGATGTCATTCTACCATTGTGTGTATACAAAGAAATTTGAGGATGGAAGTTATATTATCCTGTGTTTGTATGTTGATGACATGTTGGTTGCAGGTAAAAACATGTAGGAAATAAAAGTACTCAAGAAATAGCTAAGTGAATCCTTTGATATGAAGGATTTTAGGGCAGCCAAACAAATCCTTGGTATGAGGATAACTCGGGATAGGAAGGAATGGAAGTTGAATTTATTTCGGAAGAGTACATTAAGAAGGTATTGGACAAGTTTAACATGTAGGATGCTAAACCGGTTGGGACTCCTTTGTTAGGCCATTTTAAGTTATCAAAGGATCGGTGTCCCAAGACAGAGCGGGAAAGAAACTAGATGTCCAAGGTACCTTACTCATCAGCGGTTAGCGCTTTGATGTATGCTATGGTGTGCACTAGGCCGAGATATTGCCCATGCGGTGGAGTCAGTGAGTAGATTTATCGGTGATCTAGGTAAAGAGCATTGATAAGCGGTAAAGTGGATCCTTCGGTATTTGAGAGGAACTATGGGGACAGTTTTGTGCTATCATGGATCGACACACACTTTATGTGGTTATGTAGATTCGTACATGGCTGGAGATGTGTAGACAACAGGAGGAGCACAACAAGGTTATATTTATATTGTAGGTGGGACAGCGGTGAGCTGGATTTCACGACTACAGAAGCTGGTGGCCTTTTCAACCATGGAGGCTGAGTATGTTACTGCCATAGAGCCAAGCAAAGAGATGATTTGGTTACAACAATTGATTGAGGAGTTGGGGCATAAGCAGGAGGAATGTAAACTACATAGTGATATTCAGAGTGCTATACACCTAGCTAAGAACTCTTCTTTCCACTCCGGGGCGAAGCATATACAGCTTGAGATATCACTTCATCAGGACAACTTTGGAAAAAGATAAGTTGAAGTTGGAGAAGATTCATACCAGTCAGAATCCTGCAAACATGATGACCAAGGTGGTCACAAGGGATAAACTAAAGCTATGTTCAGCTTTGGTTGGCCTTCGTAGATGACAGTGAAGGGTTGAGAATCTTACTCAAAGGAAATTAGTCTCCAAGTGGGAGATTATTATGTTTGTGGAGCCTATTTTCATGTTAGAGTGTGGTACACCTTCTATGTGTTACACTCAGGTATTTTTACGGCGGTCCTGCTCACCGGTGAGTGGGTTAGGGGGGTTCAGGGGGGTAAGCCCCACAGATCGAAGGGGATTCGGGAGAAGCCCCAAAGACAATTTTCATGGGTGGTTTTATTAACCCATGGGTAATGGGTAACCGTTATGGGATGTTTTTGGGCCCATGGCTTTTCGGTACCCATTGTTTTATAAAACCGCCTCTTCGACTACCCATTGGTTTATGGGACGGTTTTGTTTTTGCCCATTGTTTGATACCCATGGTTTTGTAAAATTTCTTAAGTATTTGTCTATTTATATGGTCTTATGCATATGATAGAAGTACAAGAAAATGTATTGCATATGTGTTTTGAATTCGGTGTGAATTTTATAGAGTTTGTTGAGCATACCTCCAAACGGATCTCAGGTATTGTATTAAGAGAGTGGAGGCTTGTAATAAAATCTTAGCAAGTGATTCTTGGTGGACGTAGACCAAATTGGGTGAACCACGTTAAATCTTGTCTCTCTCGTGTTGTGTTATTTATTACGCACTTTTCTTTGAGATCTGTAATATTTTCTTCATATTAGTTTCTACTTATTACGATTACGTAAGGGATTATTCCACATATTTTATCTCTTATTTCCTATCATCTCTCCTAAATTTTCAACTTAGTTAAAAGATTTGTGACAATCCACGACAACAAGATAAATTATTTTGGAAACATCCATGGTGCACCCTCCATTCGATACTATATCTTCACCACAATAGTCTCCACTCCTACTTTATCATCAAAATCTATCTCAAAATCAGTACACTGATCTGTGTAACCATGTAATCCTTCCAATCATGGGTGTGGTAATACACACTCTCCTCCCAACAAGGTAGAATAAGTATTCATGGAATCGGACATTAACAACTCGTAAAGGTGCTCGGAATTCTCGAAGCAATGTATGTTGTAAAGTTGCAAGAAGACTCCCATGCCCTCAAACACTTGATGTCCCTCATCATCATAAATGGGCCTATTATATGTAGTTCTTTGGTTGGTTTTCTACACCTTCTCATTCTCTATCTGGTTCTCATTAGAATCCAAGTGATGATTGTAATCACTCACATTGCATCTCCAAATGTGGGACTCACGGACATGTTTCATGATAATGCCCTTTAGATAATACATCTAAGAAAATTACTCCTTAGGTGTTTCTTCGACCAAAACCTCGGAGTTATTTCTTCTTCCCTCTTCCCTTTCTTGGCACTCCAGTTCCTTTCTGTGTGCCATGTAATTTTCATGCATAAGGTGTTCACTTATATTCAAAAATTTATGTGCCCTAAGTGTATGAACTCCTCTTGCATAACCACTCTCACCCAATAGATGCTCTATTTTCTTTACCTTAACCTACCCCTTAGTTTTCTTCGATTAAATTCTTTCCCTAATCCAATATTCATGCCCTTAGGATACACATAACCCTACAATCCCTAATTCACAAATCTCCATGCCTTTTACCCACTTTAAACTTCCTTTCGAATGAGCTTTACAACAGGTCGTGTGTCTCACTCGATCGGGGTTGTTAGATTCACACCAATTCTCACAAATTCTTACAAGTTCACATGAATTTTCTCAAATCTACACTCAGAATCGCTTAAAATATTCACAAGGAAAGGTAAAAATGAAACTTCTTCAAAGTGCCCTTTTTATAGATTTCCAAAAATATCCTGCATTTATTTCTCACCAACTACCACCGTATCATAACTTTAATTAGAATTTTCTACTTTTTCCAAGACTTTTTTGTTTTCTTCCATGCGTTGTATTTTTAACCTTATTGCACACTTACTACTTCCTAGGATGCAAACATCCTTGTGTGTGCCTCCCCGTACCACACGCACCTAATCCTCTCGCACCATATACCAAGTAGTTCATCATGCCGCTTTACCTCGGGTTACACTACATGACATTTTTCTCATGTGGTCTTCATTCTAATAAATTTTTCATGAGAACCATCATTATTATCAACTGTAATAAATTTCTCTTGCACACATATCTCCGACAACATCCTTACTTCACACCTTCACATATGCACCTATATCAACCTTCATGAGCGACCAATTTGCTTATAAATTTCAACACTAATAGGTCTTTTTTTGTGCGCTTACACCTGGTTTACCCCACGGTAAAAGTATGTGCGAGTCCTTCATGTATGAATTCAATAGATAGTAATCAGATTCATGTGCGTAAGTGCACTTATTACAAAAAAACAAGAACAAAAAAGAAAACAAGAAAAAAAAACATGAAAGGGAAACCTAATCTAAGTGGCAATACTACCTTGTTACAAACACCAAGAAGCTCTATTTATATTAGGATTTCAGCCTAGTCCCATAGAAGTAATTGAGAAACATAGTTCCATCCAACACATGAAATTGAAATGTGCATAATTTAAGTATCCTGATTACTATGAAAGGTCCCAACCAATGCAACTTCAAATTTCTGGGTGGCGCACAACATTGGAGTCATAGAGAATGAACATCTTGCCAACTAAAAAATGTCTTATTCTTAATGTTCCTATCATGCTAGGCCTTTTGTTGTGCAATGGCGCACCACTCATCTAATTGCATTATTTTTTCAATTTTCTCATGAAAAACTTGTTCATCATCTTGTCCACATGTGCACACAATACACATGGATGGCAACATGAATTCAACTGGCAGTATAACCTCTATGCCAAACACCAAATAAAATTGTGTATCCTTATTCAATCTCTTATAAGTGGTCCTGTAAGCCCAAAGTACAACTGACACTTTATCATCCCAATATTTTCTTCCAACATCAAAAATATTTGAAAAAGTATTCCTTAATATCTTCAAAAAAATCTCTTTTGCATACCATTAGCTTGAGGGTGATAAGGGGTAGTTTTATGGTGTGCCACCATAAAATAAGGACATGTTCCTTTGGTTTTGGGAAGTCATGCTTGATATGGATTATATCCTCTCTGCTCTTGAAGATCTTTGATAGCTGAAAAAATGCTTGGACTCTTTTGTTTCTTTCATTCTTGCACTTGAGTTCAACCTGATTTCTGGATGAATTGTGGATTTATCCACCTTTATGACTCAGCCTTGGATCAGTTGCATTGATCCAAGGAATGTTTTAAGTTTATTCAGGATGAACAAAATTTATTGACCTTACGAAAGTTACAAGGTCTGATTGAGTTTTGAATGATCAATCCCGAGTTTAACTCAGGCTGATCATGATAAATGGAATTTGGTTCCAGATATCGTAACATCAGGAAAGGCCTGGACCTTAAGCCAGGTAAGATGTTTATGTTTATATCTGAAAGCTTAATTTATTGATGCCAAATAGAATCCTTTACAGGAATGTTTTATCCAGTATGGACTCTAACACTGATTGGTCCTATTTTGGGGACCTAGACTAGATTCGTTAAGGTTAATAGTCTTAACCTAAACTATAACCTATTGGTTAAAATAATTGCTAATCTAACCTAGCCCTAAACTATGAGCTTAATGCTCCTAAGGGTTAACTACACCTAGCGCTATGGAAGTGAGACTAATGTCATACCCTATGATCTAACCTAAGTTTCTAACCTATCTTAACTAATGATAAGAAGGGAGGGGGACCTAAGAAGGGTCGCGAGTCATGGGCGGTGGTTTCCATGGCATTTAAGAGGGGATAAGGTTGAAGGACTTGGAATCTTGTCAGGTTTGGCGGAGGATAAAAACTGCTAATATAACTTGACGTGGCAGTATCACCAAGGATGGGAATGTTTGTTTGTTTTCTTGTGGCGATCACCAACTTTGGCGGTCGGTGGCAATGGAAAATAGGTGGGAGGATGGAAGTAAATGCAATTAATGAACTTTGGTTCCCGAGTGTGGATTGCTTGGGAAGGCATGCAAGTGGAATATTGTTTGGTTGTTTTGTTTTCCATGCATTCCATTTTTCACTCTACTTGAGCACTGGTTCTTCGAACCAGCCGTCTACTCTGTGTTGCATGGCAACTTTGAGAGTTTCTAGCTTCCTTCTCTATCGGGGAAGTATATAAGGCATGGAGGTAACAATTTATTGTTGTTTAATCTTTCGTGGAAGAAGAAGAGAAGGTGCGAGCACATTCAGAGGTCTTCTTCAATTTTTAAGCGACACTATCAGGCATGATAGGCCCTAACTTTTAAAAATCTTGCTTTCCTTTAAATGCTTTCATTAGAACAACTCTGTTCAGATGATTTTTGTACAGTCGGCTTGGCTGGTAGCAATGTATTGGTTTTCTTCTTTTCTTGTTGATTTGGGAATCCTTGGTTATACGTAGACCATGTTGAATCTACTTCTTTTATCTTCTCACCTTGTTGTGAATACTATATGGGTATCGTCTTCTATAGACGTGTTTTATGTCTCTTTGTCTGACTGAGGTAATGAGTTTCCAAACTGTACCATGTTAGACGTTGTGCTTGATGATTTCATGTTTGAAGAATGACACGGAAAGAATTGTTGTGTCTAATTTGGTTGGTTTATTGATTGTTGCTTAGTTGTATGAGCTCTATTATTACTTGACAGCTTCAGGTGAATATAAAGTTGGATTGTGATGAATTAGTTCCTTCTATAAAGCTCGACTGGTTCGGTCATATGTTATGTTTGAATACTAAGCTTAGTTCCTTTATATAAAAGGGTCTCATTAAAGATGGTTTTAGTCGCATGAGTAAGAAATATGTTTGAATACTAAGCCTATACCTTTGTTGAAAAGGGTCTGGATGTTTCTATGATTATAGGTTCTATAAGTAATGAAATATTTGGTGTAGCTGTTGTTTTCTTTACGATTTTACTTGGATAATGGGAACACAGTTCTGACTGAGAGAAATCTTGCTTTGAGGAACTCTGTTCCCTAACAATGTGTGGGTAATCCTAGATCTGCATGAATGGAAATTAGGTTTTGTATTTGGAAGGGAAGGGACTGTGTTTGATGTTTCCTGAAGTGACCTTGAAATCTATCATTAGAATTCATCTATTAACACTGGAAGTGCTATTTGTTTGGTATCCTTGAACGCAATAACAAACTATCCAGTGTAATGGCTGCAAATAGTTAGTGTAACCTATTGGTAAGTAATGATAGTAGTTACCCTAACTCGTAGTCTAAAATGATTCGAGTCCTGGGTGAAGGGTAGACTGTTTTATTTGGATCAGGATTGTGGACTGATATTTGAACGTATATGTATTTCATTTATAACAATCTGTGGCTTTTGTTTAATGTGCAATTGCAAGACCCTAGGGATCTAAGGGCAACCTTTTAAACAGTTCTACCAGATTGGAGCTAATGGTAAACTTGGGTGTTGATTTTCTTGCTTTCTCTTCTTCCCTAATTGAATTCAAGATTGATTGTATATGCATTACTCCTGGAAAGTTGGTACAGTCCTGAACTTGTTTGGAATGGAGATCTGAATGCCTCTGTTTCTTTCTCTTAGTTGTAAAGTATATGTTGATATAGGATTTTTGGAATACGAAAGTATTCTCTCCCTTTCTAGAAATTATGAATGCTTCCTTCTTTAGAATTTCTATATGAATTCTTCAGCATGGTCATGAGATGAATAGACTATTAAAGTTACGTGGAGAGAGTGGTAAGCGTTGTATCTTGACAGAAGTCTCCTTTCCTTATCTTTAGCTATATTATTACTCTGTTTGAGTAATTCAGTTATCTACTTGTATAAAAGTAGTATTGTAGTAATAGTTGGTATACTTATCAATGTTTATGAAATTATACATAAAGTATAAAGGAAAATCCATCAGTTGAACTTGCTTGAGGCTATAATCTATCTTTGTTTGAATTGTTTAAATGCAAATCTGTTGGTTACATGCGTTGGTAAGATTTCATTTCTTTAATGGAGTAATTATATTAGGATTGATACTGCCCTTGGTTTTCGGATGGCTAGGTATTTAAGATTCATTTTGTTTCTTCTTATTCTCTTGTGTAAGATGAATCATCCGAAAGGATTTAAGTTGAAATGGCAGCTATAATATGAGTTATGTTTTAAAGTCATATTAGAATAGTAGAAAGATAAATAGCGTGATTCATGTTTATGGATTTGATGAAATGATTTCATTTAAATAGGTTGTTTAATGGAAACAATTGGTGGAATGCAATTGTTTTAAGAATTAGTGCTTATCATGCTCAGTTCACTGAACTGACCTATGCTAGCAATTTTTGCAGATGGTCATCGTAAGTGGTAAAGGCACACAGATCTGATATGATGCTCAGATTGTTTAATCTGGTTTTTATGATGAATTCCAACTTGATTTCTCTAATTGTACTATAGGAAGAAAGTTATTCTTTTGTTGTTGATTATTGTATCAAAATATGCCGAAGTGCATAAGTTGTAATTGTATGGCTTGGAAATAAATGAAATGGGGAAATTGTTACTTATGTGGCTGCATTTTTATTTGTTGAATTGAACTTCTTATGTCTGAATGAATGAGAGTGCATTTTTATTATTATATGCCATGGGAGCTAGTTGGATTCCCTAAGTAAGCCTTGTAAAAATTATGTGACTGAATACTTCATGTTTGAATAGTAATTCTTATATATTATGAATAAGGCTAAATTGGAAATTAGTCCACTGCATTTTTAGGGAAGTTAAGGTTAAACTATGCCCTGATATGTAGCTATAACAGGAAGAGTATTCTATTACTCCTAACAATGATCTAAGTCAAGGCAACGTAATTGATGGTTTTAAATCACCATGTCTTAATAACAATAAGTCAGATATATTTCAGTCTTCGGAGTTGATATAAACCCTTACGGGTTTAGTTAGCTTCCTTATGAGAGAACTTAGGGCTATTGCCCAATTTTGAGGAATAAGATTATTAGGAACCGATGGACACCTTGACGAGGTCTCAAATCTTATTAAACTTCTCTCTGTGAAATTGAACTTAACTACGTAAGGCAACTCAATGGTATGAAATTTTGGGTGGGAAAAGGACTATCCAGTTAGGAGGGCCTTTAATACAAATTCAACTCAACTTAAGTAACTTTTTGAAGTTATGTAAATCTTTCTCGAGGTAGTTTTGTAGGATGTTGACACATGTCAACTGCAAGGTTGTACCTTCGAGAAGATTAGGATCTTCTCGAGGATACAACAATGCAGGTGACATATGGCAACACCCTTCTGCATTGATCGTTAAGATTTACACACAGAAACTCGAACAAGATTTTCCTTTGGGACCGGTTAGGACCATAGACATGCTATGAGGCAGCCCTTTGAGACTCGGGGTACCTTGACACACGGGGTAACAGTGGGTGACCCAGTATGTCAACTTACCCCTAGTCTTCAAGAGCATCCTTATAACGTGTGTATGATATTAACCCATTCCTAAGTGAAAACTTGGGATAGGGGAGACTGACAGAAGTCAGTATAAGATGTTCTATATAACATCGGAGTGGGGTGAAGGATGTATTCCAGATTGATGAGTATGTCGTCAAGGAATAAGAGACATGAACAGTATGTTTCAAATCTTTGGCCAAAGTATCGCAAGCTGCTGATTGCGTTGTCCTATGTCACCTAGTCTAAGGGACGTGATGCCGATGAATGATGGTAACAATTATTCAGATAGGTTCCTTGGACAGAGCATTCTAAAATCCCGGATTAGGGAAGAGAACCGCAAGAGTGAAGTGTTCAGATGAAAATGCCAACTCTATGATACACATGAATAGATCGGTAGTTCACCGAGTCATGGAATGAATAGATCGGTGGTACACTGAGTCATTACAGCTGCATATGGTTATCTATTATAAGAATGATTGTTATGATCTATGAGTTCTAAATTATGTATTTAGAACTAGAAAGCACTAATAAAAAAAAAATTCTTGTTCTAATGTACTAAAATGAGGATGTTACATCTTGGTATCAGAGCTGAAGGTTGCAGCTCTTGGACCTATTGTGTCCATAATCTGATAAAAACCTGAATTTTCTTGTAACAGAAAATGGTTAGAACAAGGGGAACGTTGCGAAATAATGCTCCACCTAGAGGAAGGGGTGGCAACAACCCAAAAACTTGATGAGATCCTTGCTGCCCTATTGGACACAAGAGATCGTTTGGCTATACTTGAACAACAAGTAATGGGAAATGAGGAGGATGATGAAGCTGGTAACAACAATCAGCTACCTCCTGAGGACAACCCCGATATGGGTGTTGGTAATAACAATGGAAATGTACCTATCCAACCAGAAAACAAAAAGGCCAGGTTGGTAGTGGAACTCACTAATGATATAAAAAGGATAAGTCCACCTAAATTTGATGGCACCACATTAGGAGATGGAGCTGAGAACTGGCTCAGTGAAAATGGAGAAGTACTTTGCAATAAGAAACTTCTCGGAGGAAACCAAAGCTATTTGGGGAGCCTATCAGCTTTCCCATGAAGCATCTTCATGGTGGGACAGCCATAAAGCTGAGCTAAATATTGATGAGACCAACATCACTTGGGATCAATTTAAAGGCTATTTTAGGCAATGTTGGCTGCCACAACTTTTCTATGATCAGAAAATGACAAAATTCCAGAACTTAGTTCAAGGAAAGCTAACTGTAACTGAATACTGGGAGTGGTTTACGAAACTCCTCAAGTACGTACCACAGTATCAAACTGACGAGAAGTTTAGAATACGGAAATTCATCATGGGACTAAATCCCATGATAGGAGGAGAGGTCGATGTTCATAGCCCAACCACTATGGAAGGGGTTGTTGAAAAATCCATAAGGCAAGAACAAAAATTAAAGGCTATTTCTGCTCATAAAGAGGAAGTGCGGAAGAAGATTGCAAACCCTTCTTCAACTTCACTTGCACCCAAGAAGGGGCCATGGAAAAAGTTTGGAAACAGAAGTAAGTTTCCAGTGGATAATAATAAGAAAATGACATGTGCAATAATAAGCTCTTTGAAATGTAAGGATAGTTTTGCCAAGAATTATAACAATGGGCAGAAGCCCTATGGAGGACAACGTGATAATTTTAAGGCTGGAAGTAATTTTGAGCCTAAAAAGGGACTGTAGGAGAGGCTGCTTATAATTGTGGCAAAAGATCACTACGCAAATCGTGCCCTTTGAAGAAGGATGATCATGTCAATGACATAAGATACATGCTTTGCGATGTAGTGACAAGCAAGCTGAAAAGCAAGTGACACCTATAGAGTTAGGGTAAGTTATTTGGCATACTGTCACTATTCTTTTTGATACGAGGAGCTCTTGAATGTTTTATTTCTAGTAAACTCACTTCTAAACTTAAAAGAAAAGCTGCAAAAATGGATAAATCTTGGGTATACAGTATGGTAATAACTCTGTTCATACAGTGAGTATGTGTCTTTTTGGGGCAGTCCTTGACTTACCTAACTTTTCCACGGAAGTTGACCTCTATGTTGCACCTTTGGGATCCTATGACGTTGTCATCGGCGTCAATTGGTTAGTTGACCATAAAGCAAAAGTAGACTGCTTTGAAAAGAATATAAGATGTTTAGATGATCGGCTGAAAACAACAGTGATTCAAGGTGTAAAACGGGAAATTTCAGTTAGGAAACTGTCAGCTATGCAACTTAAAAAGGCTAAGAACAAAGGATGTACCTTATATGCAGTAAAGATATCTAATTTGTAGAAGAAGACGGTGATTCCATGAAATGATACCCACTTGTTGCAAAGTTTCAAGGATGTATTTCCGGAGGAATTACCAGGTTTACCACCCAAAAGGGAATTTGACTTCACCATTGAAATCAAACCAGGGATGGAACCTATTTCTAAAGCACCTTATCGGATGACTACTACAGAGTTAGTCGAGCTTAAGGCACAATTGCAAGAACTTTTGTCTAAGGGTTTGATTAGACCAAGTGTTTCACCTTGGGGAGCGCCAGTAATATTTGTGAAGAAGAAAGATGGAACACTTAGACTGTGTATTGATTATCGGATGTTAAACAAAGCAACAATTAAGAATAGATACCCACTTCCAAGAATTGACGATCTATTTGATCAGATGCGTGGAGCATCGGTTTATTCCAAGATAGATCTTCGATCTGGGTACCATCAATTAAGAATTAAGGAAGAAGATATTCATAAAACAACTTTCCGAACCAGGTACGGACATTATGAATTCACGGTTCTACCCTTTGGATTAACTAATGCACCCATAACTTTTATGAACTTAATGAATAATATCTTTCAAGAATATTTGGACAAGTTTGTGCTTGTATTCTTAGATGATATTCTCATATATTCTAAAAGTGTTGAGGAGCACAATGAGCATTTGAAGATAGTTTTGGAAATTTTGAGAAAAAGAAAGTTATACGGTAAGTTATCCAAATGTTCTTTCTTTGATATTGAAGTTCACTATTTGGGTCATGTCATTAGTAAAGAAGGAATTGCAGTAGATCCTTCAAAAATAGTGGCAATAACCGAGTGGCCTACACCAAAGAATGTACATGAAGTAAGAAGCTTCATGGGCCTTGCTGGTTATTATAGAAAATTTGTTAAGGATTTTTCTAAAGTGGCTGCACCGATAACTTCATTACAGAAGAAGGATAGAAATTTATTTGGAATGATAAGTGTGAAACTACTTTTAAAAGTTTGAAAATTCAGTTGACTTCAGCACCTATATTAGCTGTACCGGACCCTAATGGGGACTTTAATGTTGTAACGGATGCTTCTGGGGAAGGCCTTGGAGGTGTTTTGTTACAAAATAATCATGTCATAGCATATGAAAGTAGAAAACTTAAGTTACATGAGCTGAATTATGCCCCTCATGATTTAGAGCTTGCTGCAATTGTTCATGCGCTTCAAGTTTGGAGACACTATTTACTTGGGAAACCTTTTGAGTTGAAAACTGATCATTTAGGGCTGAAATATATTTTCACTCAGCCTAATCTAAATGCAAGACAACGAAGGTGGTTAGAGTTTTTGTCTCAATATGATTTTGATATTAGCTACATCAAAGGAAAAGAGAATAGAGTAGCAGATGCTCTAAGTCGTAGGAAGCACATTTATGCTCTTATAACATTAAGAACTCAGTTTAAAGATGAGGTAAAAAGTGCCTCAGAATCTGATATATACTTTCAGCAAGTAAAAGCAGCACTTGCTGCAGAACCAAAAGATGAAAGGTATAAAGGTTTTCATTTTGATAATGAAGGAATCTTACGTTATGAAAATAGAGTATACGTACCTTTGCTAAATGATTTGAGAAAGAAATTGTTAGTTGAATTTCATAATTCACCCTTTTCTGGACACCCGGTATTACTAAAATGCTTGCTGATCTAAAACAACAATACTTCTGGAAAGGAATGAAAAAGGATGTTATTGATTTTGTGACTCATTGTCTAGAATGTCAGCGGGTTAAGGCAGAACACATGCACCCTGCTGGTCTATTATATCCCCATAGCATACCACAGTATAAATGGCAAGTAATAAGCATGGAATTTGTACAAGGGCTGCCTATGTCGAGAAATAAACATGATGTTATCTTGGTAGTTGTAGACAAACTAACAAAGGTAGCTCATTTCATCGTTGGAAATCTAAAGGATGATTCTCCTGTGTTAGCCAAAAGATTTGTGCACAAAATTTTCAGGTTACATGGAGTACCAGAATTGATTATATCTGACAGGGATCCTAGAATGACATCAAGATTTTGGCAAATGCTTAATACAGCTCTTGGAACTAAACTAAACTTCAGTTCTGCATATCATCCAGAAATGGATGGACAAACTGAGAGAGTAAATCAGGTGTTGGAAGATATGTTACGAATGTATTGCATGGATCAACAGTATAAATGGGAAGAGTATCTCCCATTAGTTGAGTTTGCATACAACAACACATATCACTCTTCTCTTAAAATGGCACCTTTTGAGGCACTTTATGGAAGAAAGTGCAGAACCCCTGTTAGTTGGGATAGTATTGAGGATAGAGTGGTAATTGGACCAGAAATCCTCACTAAAATGGAACAACAAGTTAAAATGATTCGTGAATGATTGAAAGAAGCAGCAGATAGGCAGAAGAGCTATGTTGACCTAAAGCGGGTTGATCGAAAGTTTGAACTTGGTGAAAAGGTTTTTCTTCATGTTAAACCCAGAAAGAGTTCTATAACTTTTGGCAAGGCTGCCAAGTTGTCACCTCGTTATGTGGGACCTTTCAAAATTGTCAAGTAATCAATCCTGTAGCTTACCGATTAGCATTACCACTGCTTTTTGTCTCGCATGCATGATGTTTTCCATATTTCTTTGCTTAAGAAATACGTTTCAGACTTGTCACATGTTTTAAATTGGAATTCCTTGCAGGTCCAAGACCTAGGAATAATCGTGGTTAAACCCACACGAGTGCTGGAAACTCACCAATTGCATTTGAGAAATCGTGAAATACAACAATGTAAGGTCCAGTGGGACCAGTTTAACGAAGAAAGTGCAACTTGGGAAAATCTGGAAGAGATGAAAATTGCTTTTCCCTTTCTTTTTGAACAGAATGGAATCATTGACTGAAAAAAAAAATTATAATTATGAATTTATCTTTTTCATGTCTTTATGTAAGCTTGACTTTGGGGAAACATTATCAGGTTGAATAAATTGTACCATGTTATTGATTTCTGGAATTATTCAAGTTGAAAATAGTAATTTGTTTTGTGAACCAATGAATTGATTGACCTGAAGGTAAATCAAAGGATGTAATCATCGGGATGATGAATCTTTTAGGAGGGAAGCATGTAACACCCCGAACTGTTGTTACTTTCTCCAGAGCATTCAAGTATTGATAAATGATTTCTTCTATATAAGGACATGTTCCTTTGGTTTTGGGAAGTCATGCTTGATATGGATTGTATCCTCTTTGCTCTTGAAGATCTTTGATTGAGAGAATATGCTTGGACTCTTTTGTTTCTTTCATTCTTGCACTTGAGTTCAACCTTGATTTCTAGATGAATTGTGGATTTATCCACCTTTATGACTCAGCCTTGGATCAGTTGCATTGATCCAAGGAATGTTTTAAGTTTATTCAGGATGAACAAAATTTATTGACCTTACGAAAGTTACAAGGTCTGATTGAGTTTTGAATGATCAATCCCGGAGTTTAACTCAGGCTGATCATGATAAATGGAATTTGGTTCCAGATATCGTAACATCAGGAAGGCCTGGACCTTAAGCCAGGTAAGATGTTTATGTTTATATCGAAAGCTTAATTTATTGATGCCAAATAGAATCCTTTACAGGAATGTTTTATCCTGTATGGACTCTAACACTGATTGGTCCTATTTTGGGGACCTAGACTAGATTCGTTAAGGTTAATAGTCTTAACCTAAACTATAACCTATTGGTTAAAATAATTGCTAATCTAACCTAGCCCTAAACTATGAGCTTAATGCTCCTAAGGGTTAACTACACCTAGCGCTATGGAAGTGAGACTAATGTCATACCCTATGATCTAACCTAAGTTTCTAACCTATCTTAACTAATGATAAGAAGGGAGGGGACCTAAGAAGGGTCACGAGTCATGGGCGGTGGTTTCCATGGCATTTAAGAGGGGATAAGGTTGAAGGACTTGGAATCTGTCAGAGTTTGGCGGAGGATAAAAACTGCTAATATAACTTTGACGTGGCGCGTATCTCCAAGATGGGAATGTTTGTTTGTTTTCTTGTGGCGATCACCAACTTTGGCGGTCGGTGGCAATGGAAAATAGGTGGGAGGATGGAAGTAAATGCAATTAATGAACTTTGGTTCCCGAGCGTGGATTGCTTGGGAAGGCATGCAAGTGGAATATTGTTTGGTTGTTTGGTTTTCCATGCATTCCATTTTTCACTCTGCTTGAGCACTGGTTCTTCGAACCAGCCATCTACTCTGTGTTGCATGGAAACTTTGAGAGTTTCTAGCTTCCTTCTCTGTCGGGGAAGTATATAAGGCATGGAGGTAACAATTTATTGTTGTTTAATCTTTCGTGGAAGAAGAAGAGAAGGTGCGAGCACATTCAGAGGTCTTCTTCAAATTTTTAAGCGACACTATCAGGCATGATAGGCCCTAACTTTTAAAAATCTTGCTTTCCTTTAAATGCTTTCATTAGAACAACTCTGTTCAGATGATTTTTATGATCGGCTTTGCTGTAGCAATGTATTGGTTTTCTTCTTTTCTTGTTGATTTGGGAATCCTTGGTTATACGTAGACCATGTTGAATCTGCTTCTTTTATCTTCTCACCTTCTTGTGAATACTATATGGGTATCGTCTTACGTAGAGACGTGTTTTATGTCTCTTTGTCATTGAAAGGTAATGAGTTTCCAAACTGTACCATGTTAGACATTGTGCTTGATGATTTCATGTTTGAAGAATGACACGGAAAGAATTTTGTGTGTCTAATTTGGTTGGTTTATTGATTGTTGCTTAGTTGTATGAGCTCTATTATTACTTGACAACTTGGTGAATATAAAGTTGGATTGTGATGAAAGCTGTTAGTTCCTTCTATAAAGCTCAACTGGTTTATGGTTTATGTCATGCGTAAAGAAATATGTTTATGAATACTAAGCTTTGTACCTTTGTTGAAAAGGGCTAGATGTTTCTATGATTATAGGTTACTGTAAGTAATGAAATATTTGGTGTAGCTGTTGTTTTCTTTACGATTTTACTTGGATAATGGGAACACAGTTCTGACCAGAAATCTTGCTTTGAGGAACTCTGTTCCCTAACAATGTGTGGGTAATCCTAGATCTGCATGAATGGAAATTAGGTTTTATATTTGGAAGGGAAGGGAATGTGTTTGATGTTTCCTGAAGTGACCTTGAAATCTATCATTAGAATTCATCTATTAACACTGGAAGTGCTATTTGTTTGGTATCCTTGAACGCAATAACAAACTATCCAGTGTAATGGCTGGAAATAGTTAGTGTAACCTATTGGTAAGTAATGATAGTAGTTACCCTAACTCGTAGTCTAAAATGATTCGAGTCCTGGGTGAAGGGTAGACTGTTTTATTTGGATCAGGATTGTGGACTGATATTTGAACGTATATGTATTTCATTTATAAACAATCTGTGGCTTTTGTTTAATGTGCAATTGCAAGACCCTAGGGATCTAAGGGCAACCTTTTGAATAGTTCTACCAGTTGGAGCTAATGGTAAACTTAGGTGTTGATTTTCTTGCTTTCTCTTCTTCCCTAATTGAATTCAAGATTGATTGTATATGCATTACTCCTGGAAAGTTGGTACAGTCCTGAACTTGTTTGGAATGGAGATCTGAATTCCTCTGTTTCTTTCTCTTAGTTGTAAAGTATATGTTGATATAGGATTTTTGGAATACGAAAGTATTCTCTCCCTTTCTAAAAATTATGAATGCTTCCTTCTTTAGAATTTCTATATGAATTCTTCAGCATGGTCACGAGATGAATAGACTATTAAAGTTACGTGGAGAGAGTGGTAAGCATTGTATCTTGACAGAAGTCTCCTTTCCTTATCTTTAGCTATATTATTACTCTGTTTGAGTAATTCAATTATCTACTTGTATAAAAGTAGTATTGTAGTAATAGTTGGTATACTTATCAATGTTTATGAAATTATACATAAAGTATAAAGGAAAATCCATCAGTTGAACTTGCTTGAGGCTATAATCTGTCTTTGTTTGAATTGTTTAAATGCAAATCTGTTGGTTACATGCGTTGGTAAGATTTCATTTCTTTAATGGAGTAATTATATTAGGATTGATACTGCCCTTGGTTTTCGGATGGCTAGGTATTTAAGATTCATTTTGTTTCTTCTTATTCTCTTGTGTAAGATGAATCATCCGAAAAGGATTTAAGTTGAAATGGCAGCTATAATATGAGTTATGTTTCAAAGTCATATTAGAATAGTAGAAAGATAAATAGCGTGATTCATGTTTATGGATTTGATGAAATGATTTCATTTAAATAGGTTGTTTAATGGAAACAATTGGTGGAATGCAATTGTTTTAAGAATTAGTGCTTATCATGCTCAGTTCAAGCCGAAACGACTGTGCTAGCAATTTTTGCAGATGGTCATCGTAAGTGGTAAAGGCACGCAGATCTGATATGATGCTCAGATTGTTTAATCTGGTTTTTATGATGAATTCCAACTTGATTTCTCTAATTGTACTATAGGAAGAAAGTTATTCTTTTGTTGTTGATTATTGTATCAAAATATGCCAAAGTGCATAAGTTGTAATTGTATGGCTTGGAAATAAATGAAATGGGGAAATTGTTACTTATGTGGCTGCATTTTTATTTGTTGAATTGAACTTCTTATGTCTGAATGAATGAGAGTGCATTTTTATTATTATATGCCATGGGAGCTAGTTGGATTCCCTAAGTAAGCCTTGTAAAAATTATGTGACTGAATACTTCATGTTTGAATAGTAATTCTTATATATTATGAATAAGGCTAAATTGGAAATTAGTCCACTGCATTTTTAGGGAAGTTAAGGTTAAACTATGCCCTGATATGTAGCTATAACAGGAAGAGTATTCTATTACTCCCTAACAATGATCTAAGTCAAGGCAACGTAATTGATGGTTTTAAATCACCATGTCTTAATAACAATAAGTCAGATATATTTCAGTCTTCGGAGTTGATATAAACCCTTACGGGTTTAGTTAGCTTCCTTATGAGAGGACTTAGGGCTATTGCCCTATTATGAGGAAATAAGATTATTAGGAACCGATGGACACCTTGACGAGGTCTCAAATCTTATTAAACTTCTCTCTGTGAAAATTGAACTTAATTACGTAAGGCAACTCAAAGGTGTGAAATTCTGGGTTGGGAAAAGACTACCCAGTTAGGAGGGCCTTTAATTCAAATTCAACTCAACTTAAGTAACTTCTTGAAGTTATGTAAATCTTTCTCGAGGTAGTATTGTAGGATGTTGACACATGTCAACTACAAGGTTGTACCTTCGAGAAGATTAGGATCTTCTCGAGGATACAACAATGCAGGTGACTTATGGCAACACCCTTTTGCATTGATCGTTAAGATTTACACATGAAACTCGAACAAGATTTTCCTTTGGGACCGGTTAGGACCATAGACATGTTATGAGGCAGCCCTTTGAGACTCGGGGTACCTTGACACATGGGGTAATAGTGGGTGACCCAGTATGTCAGCTTACCCCTAGTCTTCAAGAGCATCCTTATAACGTGTGTATGATATTAACCCATTCCTAAGTGAAAACTTGGGACAGGGGAGACTGAAAGTCGGTATAAGACGTTCTATATAACATCGGAGTGGGGTGAAGGACGTATTCCAGATTGACAAGTATGCCATCAAGGAATAAGAGACATGAACAGTATGTTTCAAATCTTTGGCCAAAGTATCGCAAGTTGCTGATTGCGTTGTCCTATGTCACCTAGTCTAAGGGACGTGATGCCGATGAATGATGGTAACAATTATTCAGATAGGTTCCTTGGACAGAGCATTCTAAAATCCCGGATTAGGGAAGAGAACCACAAGAGTGAAGTGTTTAGATGAAAATGCCAACTCTATGATACACATGAATAGATCGGTAGTTCACCGAGTCATGGAATGAATAGATCGGTGGTACACCGAGTCATTACAGCTGCATATGGTTATCTATTATAAGAATGATTGTTATGATCTGTGAGTTCTAAATTATGTATTTAGAACTAGAAAGCACTAATAAAAAAAAAAATTCTTGTTCTAATTAACTATATCTTCCAAATATATGGGTGCATTGTTAAACCCGAATATCTATGCATCTCGACATGGATTCTTTAATTCTCTACACGTTCTCACCTGAATTGATCCTTGATAGATGATCATAACCTAAATTTCTCTTACCTAGATCAATAACAACTATGAAATCAAACTCCCAATCAAGTATCCATATGCATATGCGCCTTGTAAAAAATACTTGTTGACTAAGTACTTCAATTCCATATGATCTCGTATAAAAGATAAATGAGGTGCCAATAAGTACTCTTATCTAAAATTATGGAACATGTAGATAATGGAAAATGCTTTGCTTCTCAATGGTCGTGTAATTTTTCTCTCATTGTCATAAAATTTCTACTTGCAAAGTATATAGGATGATCGAAAATTCCTTTCACATGTTGTTCTAATAAAATTCCAATCATTGTACTAGAGGCATCAACATTAATATGAAAGGGTTTTTTCGAAGAGGGAAAGTGAAAAATAGGTACATTAGCTAATATTTATTTCAAAGTCTTGAATTCCTATTATCATAGCGTCAACAAAATTAAACTTTTCTTTAACCTTCAATAATTCCTCGAGTAGCCCATAAATCTTCACATAGCCCTTAATAATTTTTTTATAATAGCCTTTATGTGTCGTGAATCCATGCAATTCACTCGATTGGTAGGATCTTCTAATCTCATAACCATGACTATCTTGGTTGGGTCTACCAATAATTCCTCCTTACAAATGATGTGCCCAAGTAGAGTTCCAAAGGGTGTAGCAAAGATACACTTTTTAATGTTTTAGAAATTCTTAACTCCCTACATCTCTAAAACATGAGTCTTACATTATCATAGTAGTCTTTGAATAAACCATAAATAGTCCAATCATCTCAATATATTTGTAATAAATTGTGAATAAAATCATTAAAGGCATACATAACAATGCATGAGAACATTGCTGGTGCATTCTTCAATCCAAAAGGCATAACTATATATGAAAATCTTCCCCATTTAGTGGTGAAATTTGTATTCTCTTAATCCTCTTTCATGATGAGTACCTAGCGATATCCTTAGAAACCGTCTTTAAAAGAATATATATCCTTCGTCTTGCAACTCCTTTAAGGATTTCTTCTATGAATGGGGTTGGAAAATGATCTATAACCTATAAAACATTGAGTTCCCTATAATCCACACAAATCCCGATCCTCCCATCTTTATTGATGCTTATAACCATGGTGCTAACCTACACAAATTCCTCAATAGGTTCAATAATCCCAAACTTAAGAATTTAATCAATTTCCTCCTTCACTTTCATGTGTAGGTTAGGATTTATCTTGTAGGGTATATTCCTAACTGTGTGTGTGCCTTCTTTCAAATTAATCTTCATTTCCCCAATGAGGGGTGTACACATTTCAAGTCATTGTAACCTCATGGAAATAAGTCATGGAAGTTGCGGAAGAGCTCAATAATCTTTCCTACCTCTTTTTCTCGACCAATATTCCCTAACGACGCGATTCCTTAAAAATGTCATTAGTGCTAATATTAACTTTATTTTTCTTCATAGGCACATGGTATGCGTGGGATCTTTCATCTGCTATGTCCATCACTTCACGTGCTCATTATGTATGGATAACCTCCTAGTTCTCAACCTATCCATCATCAATGAGGTACAAAATTTACCTTTTTCCTTCTCCATCTATGCATGGCCCAATTATAACTCATTCGTTTCTTTAGTCTCTATGTGCACCTTAGAATTAGGTTCACCAAGTAATTTGAGAATGAGCTCTTCTCCTTTTCCGTTATCCCCCAATGTGATGTGTTTCATGATCTATAGATATTCATGGACTGGAGGCTTAATAGAAAATTTATTAAAGGTTTGAACAATACCTATAGTTATATCTTACCAAATTTTTGTTTCGTGGATGAGCTCAACATGGAAATACCATGCCTTTGCGGAGCCTCGCAGAGTGGAATAGAACTAATGAATCTATAGAAATGGTCGTAAATCCTCCGGGCCTTGCATCCATAGTCTCTAAAAATTATGAACATGTACAAAGGATATAGTTTTTCCACGAAATTAAAAAATATATGTAGGAGCTTTTCTCTGAGCGAATCTTGTTCGGAAGGTTCTTTTCACTTCTTTCCAACTCAATAAATTATCTTTGTGTGTTGCCTACCAGCGCATTGTTGTATCACACAAAGTATAAATAAACAAGTTCCTATGGCCACCTTCATTTTTCTATCATTGCTCCTCCATCATGCGTAAGAACGATTCAAGGCTCTCTTAACTAGTGTATCTAGTTAGTTGATAGTTCCCCATGTTCATAACCATGTGTATTCGACTCATCCTAGCTTACTCCCCCATTCATCTCGCACCCCACCATTTCATATGTGCCATGGGCCAAGTTATCATAAGAAATATTTGTGGTGTCATTGATCGACTACATGTATTCCCACTAAAGAACACCTTCTTTGGATGGTTCCATATTCTAAGGATCTCACATGGTGTGCTCATATATTATGTTAGGATCTTCTTCACTCAAAGGCTTGATGTATGGTGTAGCTCTTGCTTTATCTAGAGGTATAATCATGTTCGATCCTTATTATAAAAATTTATGTATCCCTTATTGAAATGTAGGTCTCGTAATATTCACATAACACTAGGGTCACCCTAGTAATGATAGAAAGTTTTGTTCTTGAACAATCTCCAATAGTTCAAAGTCTCCAGTAAAATTGGCTCCCTGAATTGTAATGGATTAATCCTTCAACACCCCAATAGGCATATCCCTGGTCTTGTTCTTTATATACATCACATTAGAATATGGATGCAATGTTAGTATCCCCATCTGATTCTATGCATCAATAGTTAGCACATTCACTTCAATGCCTATATCTATCAAGATATTGCTTACTAACCACCCATAAATCATTGTATCTAACGTCATTTCCTTGTCAAATTCATGTGTCTATGGTGAAAAGTTTTCATGTATTATTTTTCACTCATGCTTAACTCCACCACACATAACCTTATCTTACAACTACCCCCAACAATAGGATTATATTTCCCTATCGCAACATATTTCATACATCCTTTAAGTCATCCATATCATTCTATAGGATCTCAACATTCTTCATGCACTCTCTCACTCATATCTATTATTTCAAGAACTATATCTTATCCTACAACTCTCTCGATCACTCCCATATTATCTTGATAGACTTCCTTCTAATGGGCAACATCTGGATAGTTAGTATGTATAATATGTTCTTTCTAGATGAGTGGTTTTTCCTCAAGGGGATCATGCATGGATGTTGCCTATTCACACATAGTCACCAATATGGGATTAAATTCTGGATCATCTATTTTCTTCGGCATCTATTGATCATCCTTCGTGTGTTGTACTTAAATCATCCATGTGCCTTTGTTCTTACTCATGTGATAATACAAGTCCTGGATAATCCTCAGTAACTTATGCTACTTTCCACACCATATGCAAACTATATCTTGTGGATAGTCACACTTGTAATAAATAGGGTGTTAGGAATTAATAATATCTAATGCGGAATAATTCCTCAGAATCGCAATAATAAGAAGTATGAATAGAATTACAGAAATGAAAAATGCACAACATGAAGACAATATTTAACATGGTTCACCTAATGTGGGCTACATCCACCAAGAACACTTGCTCAAATTTTATTACAATCCAATAGTCTTCACAATTACAATAATCAGATCTTGTTTGGAGCTGCACTCAACAAACCCTCTTGAACTCACACTTGAATTCACACACACTATTCACCTTCACAAAACACACTCATATAAATCCTATTGTATGTTAATATATTTATAAGTACATCAATAGGTAGCTGAAGAGGTGGTTTTACAAAAAAATGGTTACCGAAAAAACCATGGGCCCAAAAAATGCTCCCATAATGGTTACCCATTACCCATGGGTTAATAAACCACCCATGAAAATTTTCTTTGGGGCTTTTCCCCTAGCCCCCATGGGGTTTCACCCCACTGCTCACCGGTGAGCGGGACCACCGTAAAATATCAAAGTGTAACACATGGAAGGTGTACCAAACTCTAACATGAAAACAAGCTCCACAAACATAACATAGGGACCCGTAAGTATAACAAGTTCCACATGAAAACCTTCCTCTCCCGCCACCACAACCTTGGCATTGATATCCTCCTAAGAAGCCTCCATTCCTATTATCCACATTGTTGTGTTCTTCATTATTTTGTACTTCCTTCTCCTTTGATTCTCTTACCGCACTAGTTTGGTGCAATCTTGCTTTCAACGACTATGTGGATATGGTCAAATAGTTTGTAATCAGCTATATCATGGGTATGGGATATTCTCAATTATGCACTATAAGACACGAACAAACACACATACATAGAGACACACACACACACACAGAGAGAGAGAGAGAGAGAGAGAGAGAGAGAGAGAGAGAGAGAGGGTGGGGGGGAATTTCCATTCACTTCTCATGTACCCTCCTAATAATAGGCGTGCTCTAAAAATAGACTACATACACGCTTTTACATTAGTTTCTAATAATAGATTGTCTTATTTATATATAGTTTTAATCATATTAATATCTCTCCAAGTGTGTTCTTGATTTGCATGTTCATTCTCCAAAATTATCCTTTACTTGGCCTCCAAGTCATCATGTATTATCTCTTTTCTTGTTCGGCACTCCTTTCTTATTTTCTTAATTTTAGCCCGCATACTAAAAATTGGCTAAGTCTGATTTGTTTCTTGAGTGTGCATAGTCCTATGTGCTTCCCTCTCTATATCCTATGTGTGCCCTACCACGTGCTACCCCCTCACCTTTTCACATGCATGTTCCTATGCATAAGACTCCCTACTTTGTCTTCAACTCATTTCTCCTAGAAACACCGAATAATTTGATAAGATCATAAAGTTCATAAAAGGAAATAGTTCTAATGCTTTTTTAACCCCTCTTATTATTTCAATTGATTCAAAAGGATTACTACCTACTCCTAATGAGAACAAGAAACAAACCTTCATTTCCTATTTGTAGTCTATTATTTCAGTAGAGTGTTATGCATGCTAGCACCTTATTCGAGATAATTGAATCCTCACCAAGTGTACACAACTACCAGATCCATCCTTTGTATTTTATTGTCAAGATGTTAACATACATAACCATAATGATATTCAATCAAGTATCCATTCAAACTTAATAAAATCATTTAGATCATCTTGGAAACACATGTAATATGTAAACAATGACTACAGATAAAACATAACAAAGATAAATTTCAAAAATACATCTCCATACTCAGTTATATCAATGATCATAATCCAACCACAATTATCCATTAATCTTCAGAACTAACTACATAATAAGAAGTTGATACATAACATTCAATACATGTGAACACAGAGTCATGTGTACAACTATATCGAGAAGCATACCACTCATACATGATAAACATCAGAACTACCTACAAAATATCATACACCTAGTATATATATATAGGGGTGGGGAGTTTCCCTTCACCATCCATACACTTCCTAATAATATGAGTTCTCAAAATAGCCATGCGTACTTACATGCATGCTTTACAAAACACTTGCTAATAATAGATTATCTAAGAATATCCTAATTTAATAATATTATTAGTAAAATCCATGCATGTGCTTTAACCCTTGATCTCGCATGTGATTTCTCCAAAAATGGCCTCTAAGTTACCCTATTTTTATCTATTTCTTTCTTAGCACTCCATATTTGCGTTTCCTATTTTTAGCCCATCCTGGAAAATTAGCTAAGTCCTTGTCTTTTTCTCAATGCATATGCATTCTTTCACACCATCTTGACCCCTGCCATGCATGTTCTTATTCACGCTATCAAAACTTCTATGTGCATGCATGTCCAATGTGTCTTTCTGAATATCCTGGTGTACTCATTTCTATGCATAACCCTTTATGCCTCTTTATACTTAGTAATTTTTAGCAACCAACATTACCCCACATTAGGTATGTTTTCCATCCTTGGCAACAAAAAAATTGTTGCTCTAAAAGAATAGTAGAACACCCACCATTAATCAAAGAAGAAAGAATAAAGAATATGGCTTGTGCTAAAGAATCAAGGAATCAATCTTCTCTCGGGGAAGGAGTATGGGAAATTCCTTGACCAATATTTTCTCTAGCTCCCTCATCCCTTATAATTCCTTAGTATCCTTAATTGGCATAAAAGGAATAATGTTTGGCGCCTCTGTAGGAGTGAGTGTGTGAATCTTTTCCTTGAACTTCGTGACTATTTTTTCGATCTATTTGGTAGAATCATCCAACACATCCATTCCGCATTACTTGGGAATAAGTTATTTTAATCTATCATTGTATGAGGTATTCAGATTTTTATACTATCCCTCTTGTATTTTATCTCCACAAGTATTTTTCCCTCTCTTCCCTATTATTCCTCATGATGACATGGATTTATTTCTACTCTACCTCATCGCTTACGGTTAGCATATCCACCACTTGGTCAAAATCAGGGAACCGGTAAAAAAAAATTCCTTCTTCATAGCCTTCATAGTTTCTACTACAAACATCTCATATTATGCAAGATGAGCCTCAACCTATTCCCTATCAATTTTCTTCACAAGCAAATGATTCTTTTGTAGATTCTATTGTGAAACTCTTCTTTTCATGTGTGAGCATACACTCCAAGTATTCTAAATAATGTAAAGTTGTATCATACGAGGCCTTGGATTTATTAACTAGATTCAGGTGTGTAATTATGATTACATGAACAATTCATTCTTCCTTATTATATGCCATGCGTATCCACCATTTCTCCTCTCAAAATTCCTTCTTTAGCTATGTAATGGTGTCATGTCTCTCCTTTATGTCACTGCACGCTTTCTTGATTACGTAAACTTTGTCAAAAGTTTTGATCCCCACATGTGCTAATAAATTGATAATTTGTTAAGCACATTACATGCTTGTTCATCTACTAACACATGTATGTCAAATATTAAATATGATTTTCCTGGTGTGAACTTAAGTCGATTCTTGGTTATCCATTACATGCTAACCTCAAATTCAAGATCTTCCATGTGCGATTGGAATGGAAAACAAATCATTTTTATTGTGCATGTCAAGACATCTTCCTTTTTAAATAATGAACAAAATAAGAGATCTTCTGTGGCCACTATACTATGATATCTCACTTGCAAATTTTTTTAGGATCATCAACATATTGCATCATAGGGCCCTGGGGTGTGTGCCTTGACTTTCTGCTCTTTCCACGGGTCCTTGTAGAAAAAAAAAATAACAAGTGGGTTATCCATGCCACCTACTCCTTCTTCATCAATAGTCATTTCTTCTTCTTTTCACTCTACCTCATGCTCAATATCGCACTCTTATTCCTCAAGTTCAATTTTGTGCTCCATATTTCAATATTCTTCCTCATGTTCTCCCATATCTCCTTGTATGGGATTCACCATGGCCTTCTTCTCTAGCCCCTCTACTTCCTCATTCAGCCTTTAGATCCTTCTCAATGAAGGTGTCATGATTTTCTTCCTATGAATCCTCCAAGGTATGAATAAGTGGAGATATATGGGGAACCTCTTACTCCATTCAATTTTCACTTTATTTCTCCTCACTTTAAACTACCTTCGGATTCTTCACCATGCGCGTCTTTTAATTCTTAGGGATATTATTATTTAGTGAATTAGTGGCTGCCTTAGAGGTACTTACGCCTTTACCAATTTATTTTTGTGGTTCCTCCTCCTCACTTTCTTCTCCTCTTCTTCTCTAAGGGGAGGATTATTCTCATGGGTCCTCTTGGTTCCCACTTTTTGTCTCCCTTAAAGTGTTTTAGGTATCATTAATTTATTCTCCACCTTCTTCCCATTGACCACCTTTTGATTTAAATAAATATAGACCTTCAAGGCCTCCCGATACCCAACCGCCAAAGTAAAGGAGATAATGTTGATATTATTTGCTATCATCATCTCCACATACATGCTCTTACTTACTAGGATAGACATATGTTCTACTCAAAGTCTATCTTATATGCATCAAAATTTAATTTGTGTACCTCTATAAACATGTTCATTGCCTCTTGATAGTATTGTGTTGTGAAGGAAAATATAATTTTACACCCATGAATATTTTTTCCATCCTTCAAATAAAACCTTCTTAGACAAATTTTCGTAAATGGAAAACAATGATTTTCCTTCTAATATTGAGGTAACTCACTCATAATGTTCTGTTCCTCGAAACACCTCATGCATCCGTCATACCATTTGTCTACCCTTATCTTGTAGACATTGTTAATCTTGTTGTAAGTATAATTAACGAATCTTTTAATGACTTACTTCGTGGGGAATTGCCACATTTTATCATTCAACCCATCCGACACCCCAATTTTATAGAAGAAAATCAAAAGAGTATTGCACTGACCGAAGTGATATTTTTCATAGCACATGCATCCTCTATAATATCTTTAGCAATATTATATACACTACCCTTAGCTAATAAGAGTAAAATTTCAAAATTTTGAGTCTTAAGTGTTTTTCTCTGAGGTGCCTAAGTCGTGAAATCGAAAAAATCTGTGTTCTGGGTCGTTTTGTGTGATTTTCGGGCCTGTCGGAACTTTTTGTCCCATCTGTCCCAAGTACGAAAGTGTCTTCTGTTCTCCGATCGGCCGAAACCTCCGAATTTGTCCCATTTTCGGGCCTGTCGGAAGTTTTTGTCCCAAGTGCCCCAAAGCCAAAAATGCAAACTGTTCCATTTCGGCCGAATCATCCTTCCCGCGTACTTCGCACTTTCCTGTCCCGAATGTCCCAAGTAAAAAGTGCGAGTCGTTCCATTTTCGCCCGAACCGGCCGAACCGCGTACTCCGGAACTTTTCGTCCCGAATGTCCCAAGTCCAAACGGGCCATTGTTCCATTTTCGGCCGATTCACCCGATTTTGTCCCAGTTCCCCGAGTTCAATTGCTCTGTTCCATTTCGGCCGGTTCGCCGGACCACGTCCTTCAGCGCAATTTTGTCCCAACGCCCCATTTAAAAAGTGCGAGCTTTCCCTATTTCGGCCGAGCAGTCAGTCGCGTACTTCAAACATTTTGTCCCGAATGTCCCAAGTCCAAGCGGGCCCATTGTTCCCGAATTTCGGCCGAAACACTCGAACGCGTCCTTCGCATTTTCATCCCATTTGTCCCAAATACATTTGTGTCTTCTCCTGTTTCGCCCGAACCGGCCGAGGCGCGCGTGTTTCGCGCATTCGCGTCTCACCTATCCCAAGCGTACCAAGTGTCATTCACACTTAGTTTTTCCCGCTCGACCCGAATATGCTGTTTTTCAAAAAAAAAAAAATTTAAGTTGCGGCTCTGATGCTATCAATCCGAAGATCAAATTTCAAGAAGCAGTTACGAAGGACGAAACTTTCAAGACGTCGGTTACATCAGTTTTCAAAGATATCCATTGACATCTTCAAGATGAAACGTCTGGTGTGTCCCTCGTGGCAAAGACGTGGCTGAGACGTGGAAGAAAACTCAAGCGGCGGTTTCTGAAGACAGTGGGTCCTTCTCAGAACTGGACACCTGTCTCCTTCTCCTTTCTTTTCTCTTCTTCCCTTTCTTTTCGTATTCCTTGTAATTAGTTAAGGCATTGCAATTGGCGGTCCTTAACTATTCTTTAGTTAAAAGAAACGGTTACGAGGAGTAACGGATTTGTAATCTATATAATGGCCTTTCCACGCCATTTTACAAAGGAGGAAGAACTTGGATATTTGCTGAAAGTGTAAATAGATCTTAAAGAAATCAATACAAAAGGGCTTTCCGTTCTTTGTCTATCTGATTCTTGTTGTCTCTGTGTTCTCCTTTAATATTGTGAAGATCATTTTGTTCCTAACTCGTTTAGTCTCTCTGATTGCATCTTTGTTGGTTTGCAAATACAGTGATCTTGTACAACCAAGAAGGAACTTTGTGTCCTTGATTAACAAATCTGAAGAAGGTTATTTATGGAACTTTGTGTCCTTAAATTTAATCTCATTCAACCAACGCAAATGATCTTGTCTTAAATCCTTCGAAGCTTCGCATACAAAGAATTATTACTGCCATCTATAATTCGAATGTTGTTATTCTACCTCATCTTCTAATTCCCTTTCTTGACCCTTGTATGCGATAATCCTTGTAAAAGAACACTTTCGTAATATCCAAGTTCAACCATAAAATAATGTTCTGTACTTTTGTAAATAAGTTTGTTTCAGAATAAGGGAACCTCTCCCATTAAAGAGGAGGGACTTCTTGTCCCCTGACTGTTGTTCTTCTAAAAAGTCCTATTTGAAAACCAACAGTTTTTGGCGACTCCGCTGGGGAGGAAATTTGCATTCCAGCTCCGCTGGGGAAAATCGCATTCCAGTACTGCAATTTTTCGATCATCCTTTGATCTGGCGACTCCACGTTTCACTAGAGGGAGAAGGGCCCTTGGTATCGAAGATTCTCAGTTTCAGCTTTTGGAGCAACAGGGTTTTCCTTTCCCTTCCAATAGAAGAACTCGTTCGACGAGCACTCCACCTGTCCAAGATAGAAGTCCTGCGGGTGGTATTCCTTCAGAGCCTGCTAGTCCTAATCTACGAGCTTTGATCCTTGCCGGTGTTACAGTTCCCCTCCAAGCCGTATTTCCAAGAATGGCACAATTACCATGGGGTCAACGTGTCGGGCCCCTGGCTCTTCTTGTGACCTTTGCATGAGTTACCTAGAGGTAACCGAAAGAACTTCCCAAAATTTAAAGGAGATGGCAAAATTCACCCTGATGAACATATTGCAGCATTCATAGTTGCCTGTGGAGTCTTGGGGGTTGAACATGAAGACGTCTCAGTAAGACTGTTCGTTGAGACATTACAGGATAATCTTCTTGGCTTGGTTCTATCACCTTAATTTGGTGCCATCACCGACATTTGGAATACAATGAGAACTCAATTTGAAAGCCGTTTCAAGCCGCGAAAGATGTGCATGCCCTGCTTGCCCAGATTTCTCAGATAAAGAAAGATCCATCAGAACCTATGAGAGAATTTGTGGCTCGGTTCAACAGATTGATCAACAAAATTCCTGTAAATACTCGACCGGTTGATCAAATTCAGAAATGTTTCTTTTTGAATGCCCAAACGCCTAAAGTCAGTTATGCTCTAAGAAGGGCTAATCTCGGAACGTTAATTCTAGATCAAGAACTGGCTGTTAGTGTCGAGGATGACCTGATCATGTCAGGGAAGTTGAGAAGAGATCCTCCTAAATCTAAATCTACTGCTTCTTCCTCTTCCACCTCTGGACCCAATACTGATCCATTAGTCCAGAAACTTGCAAATGATCTAGTGGCTATAAAGAAACAATTAGCCCAACATGCACCATATGCGAGAGCGTTAGAAAGAAATTTTCAACCCAAAAACCGTTTGCCAGCTCCCCACACAAGACTGGCACTTGAAGGACCTCCTGTCAAAGTTCCGGTGAATGCAACTTGTGAGGTTGAAGAGCCAGAAGATGATAATGAAGCTTGTGAGGAGTTCCTGGAGGAATTCGATGATGAGGCAGAAGAACTCGAAGGATCTCGAGTCAATTTCTTTACCACTGAAGGCATTGATGATGGAGATGACTATGATGAAGTGGTAGCAGACATGAACAGTGAATCATTTGCTGTCATGACTCGAGAACAGACAAGGCAGAAGGAGAAGGTGACACAGCCCCTAAAGAAATCTAAGGAGCAGCCGGCAACTATCCCTGTAATTGCCAGAAGAGGATCTCCTATCCCTACCTCATCTGCACCAAAGGTAAGTACTGTCAATCCTGCTCCCAAAGTTGCTTCTTCTTCTTCTTTTTCTCCCAAAGTTGATAAGCCTAGAATTTCAAATGATGATGGCCCATCCACCTCTGGATCCTTTGATATTGTTGATCACCTTAAAAGGACTAAAGTTCAAATTTCAGAAGCTGAATACTACCAAACCCACCCTAAAGCTTTTGCCAAGATGATCCAATTTGTAAATTCCCATTCCAAGACCACCTCTAAAGGCCTTTTGCCCACACCTCCTTCTGCACCACAACCTAGCCTAGTAGCTGCTGTCACCTCACCTGGAGACAAAATCAAGCCTTTTTATGTAACACTCCTTATAGGCGGCCATAGGCTCGATGGCTGTGTCATAGATTCCGGAGCCTCGGATAATGTGATGCTGCTTTAAGGTAGCTCATGCTTTAGGCTTGACCCTTACTCGCACTTATGGATCTTGCTACTCCATGGAAAGTAAGGAAGTACCTTTAGTTGGAAGGATTAAAGATGCACAAGTGGCTTTTCTTTGCTTTACGAGAAGAAGGTCTTGGCTACCATCCTAGTAGCAGAGACATTCCTCCTTCCTATGGAATGTTGCTAAGTAGGAACTTACAGTAAAGATGTGGGTGGAGAGATTGAAATGGATTGGTCACACGCACTCATACTGTCCATGGACAAATGAAGAAGTTACTACACGAGAAGCGATCAGTATATTGTGCGGAAGGCCGATGATCCTAAGGCACAAATACTCTACGAGGACGGGGGCCATGGTAATTACATGATTTTATCCCCGATGAAATCCAACCCTCAAAGTATCACCAAAAGATCCTAACGGCATCTGGACTTTAGAATTTGATGGAAGTTGTTCCTCAGGTGGTTACGGAGCTGGCGTCTTGCTAGTATCACTGAAGGCTGCTGCACCCTTTTTCATTTAAGTTGCGGTTCGAGAACACCAACAACACGGCGAGTATGAGGCTCTCCTTCTTGGGTGCAAGTAGCCAAAGAACAAGGTGTAAAAAATCTTCGGCTCGTGGTGATGCGGAGGCTGATTGTGAAGCAAGTCGAAGCCTTTTCGGGTAAAGAATGGAAGGTGAAGCATTATCGGAATCGGGTTTGGGATTGATTGAATTCCTTGATGCCTTCTCTATTGAAGCAATACCCGAGAAAAGAACCGCGGGGCTGATTCACTTTGGCATCTCGGGTCATTATTGATTCCCCATCTGAATTCTCTCGGGACAAGTTCACTATTGAGATGGTCCACCGGCCTAGTGTTCTGACAATACTAATAAGCGGCAAGTTTTCAACGATGACCAGCATCTGCTTTCCTTCACGGAACTCAAGGAGAACTTGAACAACTATATTTTGAGGAAGTGACAACTTTGCCTCATGAGAGTGTGTCCTCGACCAAGTTTGTCACCCAAGGAGAAGAAACTGATCGGGAAGGGTGCATTAAGCTCAAAGGAAACAAGATTCCCAAAGGTTTGGTGAGTTTGGAGGAGTTGTTTGATAAACACGACGATCGTGAGATCTAAAGCTTCTCTTGGACCTCTGCAATCAGCTGAGTATGATAAAATTGATATTGGGAGTTCTGATGACCCGAGGCTGGTAAATATTGGGAAATGTTGCACAACAGAAGAGAGGAGAAGAGCAATTGATCTTCTAAGGAAGTATAAGGATGTTCTTGCATATTCTTATGAAGATCTAAAAGCCTTCAAGCCAAAGGAAATGCAGCACTCTATTCCTCTCAAACCAGGAATCAAGCCTTTCAAGCAGAAGCAAAGGCAGTACAATCCAAAAATAGCTGACACCATCTTTCAGGAGATCCAGAAGTTGTTGAAGGCTAAGATTATTTTTCCCATTCACCATTCAACATGGATTGCAAACATTGTGCCTGTTAGAAAAAAGAATGGAGAGATCCGCATCTGTGTTGATTTCAGAAACCTGAATCAGGCCTCTCTGAAAGATAACTACCCTCTGCCTATGATGGATCAGATTTTGCAAGCAGTAACAGGATCCGAGATGTTATCTATGCTTGATGGATTCTCGGGATACAATCAGGTAGAGGTTGACACTGCAGATCAACACAAGACAGCCTTCACCACTCCTTGGGGTACCTTTGCCTACAAGAGAATGCCTTTTGGGCTGATTAATGCTGGTGCCACTTTCCAGAGAGCTATGGATTTGGCTTTTGGAAGCTTGAAAGGGAAATGTATAGTCATATACCTTGATGACCTGACAGTGTTTTCAAAGACAAGAGCAGATCACTTAGACCACCTGGAAACAGTTCTGCAGAGATGCCGAGAGCATGGGATTTCTTTAAATCCTAAAAAATCTGTCTTCTGTGTTACAGAAGGAAAGCTATTAGGGCACATTGTCTCAAAGGACGGCATCAAGATTGATCCTGAACGAGTTCAGGCCATCCAGCAAATTCCTCTCCCTACTAGTAAAAAAGGCGTGCATTCCTTCTTCGGTAAGATCAATTTCTTAAGAAGATTTATCCCTGATTTTGCTGAATTAACGTTGAATATTTCTCAGATGATGAAAGGGAAGAAAACATTTGGATGGTCTTCTGAAGGAAAGGAATCCTTTGAGGGTATCAAGAAAGCCATTGCTAAAACTCCAGTTTTGGCCTGCCCTGACTTCAACAAAGATTTCGTCATCTATTGCTACGCTACAGACAATACCCTGGCTGCTGTCTTAACCCAAGAAGATTCTGATGGACATGAGCTACCAATTGCCTTCATGAGCTATATCCTGAAGGATCATGAGCTAAAGTACACCATGATGGAGAAGCATGCTTTTGCAGTAGTCAAAATTACATTAAGCGGTTTCGCTTTTATATCCTCAATTCTCACTCCATGGTCTTTGGTTCCAGATCACATTATTTAAGTCAATCCTTACACAACAAGAATTTGGATCCAAGAGGGGCAACTGGGTGGCTAAGGTCCAGGAGTATGACATTGATATCAAACCGACCAAGCTGGTTCGTGGCAAGGGTCTTTGTGAGCTCATTGCTGAAGGAGCCAAACATGAGTTGCTGGAGGAGAAAGCTGACATTCCTACTGTTCTATTCCTTAGTTCAGTCGATGAATGGTATGCCGACATCGCCCATTTTCTCACCTATGGGGAATGCCCCTCTCATTTAACTGCCAAGGAAAAGAGGACTGTTAAATTGAGATCAGCGCAATATGTACTGTGGGAAAATGCTTTGTTCAAGCGTGGCTTAGATGGGAGATTCTGAAATGTGTTGATAAGGAACAACAGAGAAAGTTGCTCTCAGCTTTCCATGATCAGGCGTGTGGAGGGCACTATTCGTCATGATCCACGACTCACAAGATACTCAGGGGAGGGTATTACTGGCCTTCCTTGTTCAGAGATGCATCCAAGTGGGTGGATAAATGCGAGGCCTGTCAGACTTTTGTGGGAAGACCCAAACTGGCCGCTTTGCCTCTCAAGCCAGTTGTGATCGAGGAACCATTTCAACAGTGGGGTCTAGACTTCATTGGTACACTCAACCCTGTTTCTAGTGCGGGGCACACTCATGTGCTAACTGCCACTGACTACTTCACCAAATGGGTGGAAGCTATCCCAGTCAAGAGCACTACTTCTGAAGTAGTATGCAACTTCATCAAGGAGAACATCTTGGTAAGGTATGGTGTACCTAACAAGATTGTAACAGATAATGCTTCAAACTTCTCCTCAACTGAGATCATGGATTTCTGCTACGGGTATGGCATCTCTCTGGCTCATTCTTCAGATTATTATCCCCAGGGAAATGGACAAGCAGAATCCACCAACAAAAATCTGGTGACTATCATAAGGAAGTTGGTCAATGAGTCTCGGCGGCATAAGAAGCTTTATGATGCTCTTTGGGCAGACAGGATCACACCTAAAAGAGCCATTGGAATGTCCCCCTTTCAAGTAGTGTATGGAGTAGAGGCCCAATTGCCAGTGACAGTGGAACTGCCAGCCTTGCACCTGATGAAGGCCATTGAAGACACTAGTTTGAGTGATGCTCTGCGGACAAAAGAATCATGTACTGCTGCAAAAACCGAGCGAGGATAGATTGGAGGTTCTTTGATGAATATCTGCTCACCAGCAGAAGGTGAAGGTCCTGTTCGATAAGAAAGCTAGGTCCAGAGAATTCCAAGTTGGTGATACCGTGCTGTTATGGGACAAAAGACATGAACCTCGTGGTAGCCATGGAAAATTTGATTCTCTGTGGCTTGGACCTTTCAAGATAAGACACTTTGCTGGTAAGGACTCTTTCTATCTTGATTACATGGATGGTTCCCCCCTCCCACTTCCTTATAGTGGGCAGTATTTGAAGTTGTTCAAGTCTGGTGACTAGGGAGTCCCTTTGTATATTATGTACAGTGTTTTTGCTTTTTCTGCTTTTGGTGTGTTTCCCTTCTGTTGTGTGTGTTGCCCTCTGTATTGGTTTGTTTTTGACTCCGTTGCCCAATGGATAAGGCACTGGTCTGCTTCACCGAGTTCTCTAAGTTCTTGCCTTGTCTCATTTTTGAATTTATACCAAGTCATCCCCGAAGGAGCAGGTTTGTTGTCCACTCAAAATTCCCGCTCTGATAAGAGTAAAATTTCAAAATTTCGAGTCTTAAGTGTTTTTCTATGAGGTGCCTAAGTCGTGAATTCGAAAAAATCTGTGTTAGGTCGTTTTGTGTGATTTTCGGGCTGTCGGAACTTTTTGTCCCATCTGTCCCCAAGTCACGAAAGTGTCTTACATTCTCCGATCAGTGAAACCTCCGAATTTGTCCCATTTTCGGGCCTGTCGGAAGTTTTTGTCCCAAGTGCCCCAAAGCCAAAAATGCAAACTGTTCCATTTCGGCCGAATCATCCTTCCCGCGTACTTCGCACTTTCCTGTCCCGAATGTCCCAAGTAAAAAGTGCGAGTCGTTCCATTTTCGCCCGAACCGGCCGAACCGCGTACTCCGGAACTTTTCGTCCCGAATGTCCCAAGTCCAAACGGGCCCGCTGTTCCATTTTCGGCCGATTCACCCGATTCTGTCCCGAGTTCCAAATTGCTCTGTTCCATTTCCGGCCGGTTCGCCCGGATCGCGTCCTTCGCGCAATTTTGTCCCAACTGCCCCATTTAAAAAAGTGCGAGCTTTCCCTATTTCGGCCGAGCCGATCGAGTCGCGTACTTCGGAACATTTTGTCCCGAATGTCCCAAGTCCAAACGGGCCCGCTGTTCCAATTTCGGCCGAAACACCCGAACCGCGTCCTTCACGCATTTTCGTCCCATTTGTCCCAAATACATTTGTGCGTCTTCTCCTGTTTACCCAAACCGTAGAGCCGCGTGTTTCGCGCATTCGCGTCTCTCATCCCCAGCGTACAGTGTCATTCACACTTAGTTTTCCCGCTCGACCCGAATATGCTTTTTTTCAAAAAAAAAATTTAAGTTGCGGCTCGATCTTTGCTCAATCCGAAGATCAAATTTCAAGAAGCGATTCTGAAGGGACGAAACTTTCAAGGCGTCGGTTACATTAGTTTTCAAAGATATCCATTGACATCTTCAAGATGAAATGTCTGTGTGTCCTCGTGGCAAAGACGTGGTGAGACGTGGAAGAAAACTCAGCGGCGGTTTACGAAGACAGGTGGGTCCTTCTCGGGCTGGACACTGTCTCCTTCTCCTTTCTTTTCTCTTCTTCCCTTTCTTTTCGTATTCCTTGTAATTAGTTAAGGCATTGCAATTGGCGGTCCTTAACTATTCTTTGTTAAAAGAAACAGTTACGAGGAGTAATGGATTTGTAATCTATATAATGGCCTTTCCACGCCATTTTAGAAAGGAGGAAGAACTTGGATATTTCTTTGAAAGTGTAAATAGATCTTAAAGAAATCAATACAAAAGGGCTTTCCATTCTTTGTCTATCTGATTCTTGTTGTCTCTGTGTTCTCCTTTAATATTGTGAAGATCATTTTGTTCCTAACTCGTTTAGTCTCTCTGATTGCATACTGTTCAGTTTTGCAAATACAGTGATCTTGTACAACCAAGAAGGAACTTTGTGTCCTTGATTAACAAATCTGAAGAAGGTTATTTATGGAACTTTGTGTCCTTAAATTTAATCTCATTCAACCAACGCAAATGATCTTGTCTTAAATCCTTTGAAGCTTCGCATACACGAAGAATTATTCTGCCATCTATAATTCCGAATGTTGCTATTCTGCCCGTCTTCTAATTCCCTTTCTTCAGCCCTTGTGTAACTGATAATCCTTGTAAAAGAACACTTTCGTAATATCCAAGTTCGACCATAAAATAATGTTCTGTACTTTTGTAAATAAGTTTGTTTCAGAATAAGGGAACCTCTCCCATTAAAGAGGAGGGACTTCTTGTCCCCTGACTGTTGTTCTTCTAAAAAGTCCTATTTGAAAACCACTTATGTTTCTAAAGTAAGGGATCTCGTAGAGATAAAGAACTCCCGTGGTCTACAAAATTTGATATCCCTTATCATCATAAATAGGCTTGTCATCCACTTCCCTCTTTCCTATTTTCTCGATTCAACTCCATTTCCATCTCATGATCATTTGACTTTGAGTGATGATTATAATCACCGAATATCATCTTTCGACATGTGACACCTAATCCCGCCCTACGAGTACTCCTTACGGGTATTGCGTCTTTGAATATCATTCTTCCCGTAATTACAATTTTCCTTGGGTGACACGTTTGTTATCTTTCTAGGTGCCATGTTGCACACAAAATACAACTTTATAACTACTAATCCTCTATGCCTTATGTGTCATTAATTCCTTAGTTCCAACTATCTATCCCAAGTATCCTTCTAACCTTGTTTTCTTCACTTGATTATGCTCCCTAATTATGAAAACCCTAGCCATTCAACCCTACGAATCCTTATTTTATTGAAATTTACTTTCTATTCCACACTTAAGCCTCAAAATTCCATACGAAGGATCTTACATACTCGTCTATGTACTTTATCCAAGCTTTTAAAGATGATTCATCTAGTTTACTCTCCAATCCTTAAAAACTCACACAATGTTGCTCTTAAAATGCCTAAGTTCTCCACAAGGTAAGGTGAAAATGAACTCATTCGGATGCCCCTTTTATAGGTTTCCAAATTTTTATTGCATTAATTTCTCTTCATCTAACACCTGTACAACATCTTTAATTTTTTTGCTTTATCACACTTTTTCCATTGCTTCCTTCCACTCACCGCAATAATAACCTTTTAGGCGCAATCACTACTTTCCAATCTGTAGACCTCCTCATGTGCACTTTCTTGTGCTACAATACATAATCCTCTATGCCATATACATAAGTAGTTCATCCTGTTGCTACCTTCCTCACTTTCCATTGCATGATTCTTCTTCTCGCATGGTCTTTAATGTGAGAAATTTTCTTATTATCACCATCCTTCTCATTTCTCGTGACACCTTTTTCCTCTTTTCCATGCATTTTCCTTGTAATCGAACACCATACTTCTATCATTGTGCACACATATTCCTCCACTTTAAAGACCAACAAGGTCTATTTTACGCACATTTGTACCTAATTCACTCTACACTAACTGTATGCACATACCTCTCGTGCATGAAATCAAATGTAGAATCAACTTCTGTACAAAAACATGTTTATTGCAACAAAACAAGGAAAAACAAACAAAAAAAAAAAACTTGAAAGAAAAACATGGAAGGAAAACCTAATCTAAGTGATAATACTACGTTATTACAAACACTAATAAGCTTATTTATAGTAGGGCTTCAAAGATAATCCCATTGAAGTAACAAGGAAACATGGTGTCATCCAACACATGTAATTAACATGTGCCGTATTTGAGTATCTTGGTTACTACAAAAGGTCCTAACCAATGTACTTTCAACTGTCCTAGGTGGCATGACAACTTGGAGTGATAGAGAAGGAATATATTTCCAACTATGAATGTCTTGTTCTTAATGTACCTATCATGCTAAGCCTTCTTTCTTTCCTTCTTATTCTTATGGATCCAATGTGAAATGGCATGCCTCTCATCCAATTACATTAATTTTTTAGTGCACTCTTCCATAACTTGTTCATCATCTAATCCACATAGGTGCATAGTTCATAGGGATGGTAACATGAAGTCAACGTGTAGTACTACTTCTATACCAAAACCAAATGAAAGTGTGTGGCTTTACTTAATATTTTATAAGTGGTCTTGTAAGCCAAAATTACATTTGAAACTTTATCATCCCCATCCTTTCCTCCAAAATCATAGATTTTTGTCAATTTTTGTCCGAAGATCTTCTTGAAACATTATGTAGTACCATTATCTTGAGGATAATAATAGGTAGTTTAATGATGTGATACCATAAACTCTTCTAATAGAATTCTGATTGTCTCATTCAGAAATGAGTTCCTCAATCAATTTTTAGGCACAATGGAAAGACATACCTATTAGTAATGTTTTCCCATAGGAACCTTGATTTTGTGGCTGTAGTGTAATCATTTATAGATGTTTCCTCTTCTCACCATGTTATATAATTTGCGCAAGTAATAATATAGCACACTCCAATACTACCCGTGGGTAGTGTAATAGGTCCTAAAACATCAAAATCCCGCTCCTCAAAAGGTTTTGTGCTCATAATAGGTTTAAGTAAAATATAATCTCTATGTCCAGGGCTTTCTAAGGTGCTGAAAATGATCACATGATTTCACATGTACTCCTTGGTGTCCTTGTATAATGTATCCCACTAAATCCTAGCCATAATGATCTTACGTGTAGTGGAATCTACTACATAGTGACCTCACACTATACCACCATGTGCCTCTTCCATGATAGCTTCACGCTCATGCTCTAGAATCCATCAATGTAAGAATTCATCATGAACCATTTTGTACAAGTCACCTCCAATCAATTGGTAGGGCACAACTTGAATGATAATATTATTTTTCATTCGTGTTTCATCCCCTTTGGTGCTAATCTAATGAGTAAGATTATAACTATATCCTCTCGAATCTTCGGTCACATGGTTTAACCTAAAAATTTATGCATCAGGTATAGTATCTTCAATACTTTGTGCATCCTCGCCAGAATTGATTCTTGATAAATGATTAGATCTTGAATTTCTCTTTCCTAGTTTGACAATAATAGTGAATTCAAACTCTTGAAAGAGAATTATCCACCTATAGATGCGCACTTGTAAAATAGGATTTTTGACTAAATATTTTAATGCCATACGATCTGTATATAAGATAAATGAAGTAGCCAAAGAGTAATGTCTAAAATTGTGAAGCACATAAATAATAGAAAATGCCTTGTGCTTGGTGGTAGTATAATTATTCTTTGTGGGTGTCAAATCCCTACTTGCAAATAAAATGGGATGATCCAAAATTTCTTCCCCTAGTTTCACCAAGAATGGACATATAGTCATGCCATAAGCATTAACATGTACAAGAAATGGCCTATCCCATTAAGGAAAAAACAAGATTGGTACAACAACAATTCTCTCCTTCAATGTCTTGAACACTTGTAGTTGCACCTCTCCCCAATAACATTTCCATTTAGCTTTAAGTAAATCTTCCAAAGCAACACGACAATATTTATATATCCCTTAATAAACTTCATGTAGTAGCCGCATGTCCCTGAAAATCCATACACTTCACTTTGATGGGTAGGATTTTCCAAACCCAAAAGTCACAACTATCTTAGCTGGGTCGACCAATAATCCTTCTTTGCAAATGATGTGCCTAAGAATAGTTCCAAAAGGTGTGGAAAGATACACTTCTTAACATTAAGAGATTTTCTTAACTATCACACCTATCAAAAATGAGCCTAAAATTATCACAGTGATCCTGGACTAAACCATACATAGTCCAATCATACAAATACATTGGCAAGAAATTGTGAATAAAATCATGAAATGATTTCATAAAATGTGTGAGAACATTGATGGCACATTATTTAATTCAAATGAAATATTTTTGTATGGAAATATTCACCACTTATTAGTGAAATTTCTCTTACTGCTAGTATTCACACACAATGTACACATGGTGATATCCTGAGAACCCATTTGTAAAGGAAAAGATATCTTACCTATAACTCCTTCCAGGATCTCTTTAGTGAAATTTGTGCGAAAAGGTTTGTTGTGAATATTGAGGAGGCATGCCCAACGTGCCTTCCTGTGAGGAGGTCTACTTGGCTAGGATGATGTGGAGGATTGGAATTTCCTGACTACATGAATTGAGAATTTTGACTTACTTGAGCAAGTTCTAACCCTCTAACTTTTTCTACTAAAGTTGAGATGACTTCATTTGGTGAAGTCACAGTATTTTGCCTTAGTGGTGTTTGTTGTATACCCTAAGGTTGTATAGGCATATGATACCCTGCTATGAATTGATCATTGCCCTGCCAAGTTTCACTGAGGGCATTTCCTATAGGTAGTGGCATGGAGGTGTTTTCTTGAAACGAGACCTCGGGTTGTGTTTGTAAACCTCCTATAGGTGGGTACATACTTTGAGAGCATTGTTCACTCCTAGCATAACGCGCTAAATGTTCATAATCTAAAAATAGATATGGATCTGATTGTCTCGATTTGCGGTCTAAACAACACTGAGGAGATGAACCCAGATTCTCCAAAGCTGAGCATCATGTTATTCGAGCACAAGGCTTTGGTTGTTGTGTTTGAGTGAGCTGATCCAAATCCTCTATTTGGAAAGGAGAACTATATCTAGTCATTTGAGAAGGAGTTTGTGTTGAAAATCGGTTAGTTGAATAGTTGTCACCCCATGCCGAGAGCGAGGGTGATGGTCGTATATTGATTGATCGCAGGTATGCCTCAAGACCTAGGAGAGGTCTGCCATATGCATCAAATCCTGACATATTCGGGGTATATGAATACCTATAGAATAATGGGAAGAAACGAAGATGGACAAAGGCAAATGAAACACTAAAAGGGGAAAGGTGAAAATGAAGCAACTGTTCCTTTCATGTCGGGTTCATCAATTTTTTTAGGTAAAGTTGATGTGAAAGGCTAATGAGGCAGTAAAATATGAAAAGTACTAATTAGAATAATAAGTAGATTGCATGAACAATTCATTCTCGCCTTATTATACACCATGTGTATCCACCATTTCTCCTCTCAAAATTCCTTCTTTAGCTATGTAATGGTGTCATGTCTCTCCTTTATGTCATTGCACGCTTTCTTGATTATGTAAAATTTGTCAAAAGTTTTGATCCCCACTTGTGCCGATAAATTGATAATTTTTAAGCACATTACATGCTTGTTCATCTACTAACACATGTATGTCAAATATTAAATATGATTTTCTGGTGTGAACTTAAGTTGATTCTTGGTTATCCATTACATGCTAACCTCAAATTAAAGATCTTACATGTGTGATTGAAATGGAAAACAAAGCATTTTTATTGTGCATGTCAAGACCTCTTCCTTTTTAAATAATGAACAAAATAAGAGATCTTCAGGCCACTATACTCGATATCTCACTTGAAATTTTTTTAGGATCATCAACATATTGCATCATAGGGCCTTGGGGTGTGTGCCTTGGCTTTTGTTCTTTCCACAGTCCTTGTAAGAAAAAATAACAAGTGGGTTATCCATGCCACCTACTCCTTCTTCATCAATAGTATTTTCTTCTTCTTTTCACTCTACCTCATGCTCAAGATCACACTCTTATTCCTCGGGTTCAATTTTGTGCTCCATATTTCATTATTCTTCCTCATTTTCTCCCATATCTCCTTTGTATGGGATTCACCATGGCCTTCTTCATACTTCTTCTCTAGCCCCTCTACTTCCTCATTCAGCTTTAGATCCTTCTCAATGAAGGTGTCATGATTTTCTTCCTATGAATCCTCCAAGGTATGAATAACTGGAGATATATGGGGAACCTCTTCCTCCATTCAATTTTCACTTTATTTCTCCTCACTTTAAACTACCTTCTGGATTCTTCACCATGCGTGTCTTTTTATTCTTAGGGATATTATTATTTAGTTAATTAATGGCTGCCTTAGAGGTACTTACGCCTTTACCAATTTCTTTTTGTGGTTCCTCCTCACTTTCTTCTCCCTCTTCTTCTCTAAGGGGAGGAGTATCCTCATGGGTCCTCTTGGTTCCCACTTTGTCTCTCCCATTGGGTGTTTTAGGTATCGTTAAGTTATTCTCCACCTTCTTCCCATTGACCACCTTTTGATTTAAATAAATATAGACCTTCAATGCCTCCCCGATACTAAACTACCAAAGTAAAGGAGATAATGTTGATATCATTTGCTATCATCATCTCCACATACATGCTCTTACTAGGATAGACATATGTTCTACTCGGTGTATGATACTCAAAGTCTATCTTATATGCATCAAAATTTAATTTGTGTACCTCTATAAACCTATTCATTACCTCTTGATAGTATTGTGTTGTGAAGGAAAATATAATTTTACACCAAGGAATATTTTTTCCATCCTTCAAATAAAACCTTCTTAGACGAAATGTTCGTAAATGGAAAACAATGCTTTTCCTTCTAATATCAGAGGTAACTCGCTCATAATGTTATGTTCTGTCCAAATGCCTCATGCATCTTTCATACAATTTGTCTACCCTTATCTTGTAGACATTGTTAATCTTGTTGTAAGTATAATTAACGAATCTTTTCGCAAGCAACTTACTTCGGGGAACTACCACTTTTTATACTTCAGCCCATCCGACACCCTAATTTTATAGAAGAAAATCAACAAGAGTATTGCACTGGAAGTGATATTTTCACACACATGCATCCTCTATAATATCTTTAGCAATATTATATACACTAACTTTGAGCTATATTTTTGTGACATGAAGACATAGCTTATTCACTTGCTTCCATTTCTTTTGCACTCGCAAATTTGTTAACATGCACATGGACACTCTAATGATCGGGTTGGTAAGATTTGTGATATTCATTGCATTCCCTCCTCACTAATACTTCAAGGTTGCGGAAGTGGTCTTTACTCCATCGTCATCATCCAAGTCTATTACGATATCCATTCTTGAGATCCGAAGGAAAGTAAATTTTCTAATCGGTTGTGTGGTGAGGTGCATCCTTCTTCCTGCAAAGTAGAAATAGTCCTCATGGACCCATAACATAAGCCATTGATAAAGTCCCTTATGTTTCTAAAGTAAGGGATCTAATAGAGATAAAGAACTCATATGGTCTACAAAATTTGATATCCCTTATCATCATAAATAGGCTTGTCATCCACTTCCCTCTTTCCTATTTTCTTCGACTCAACTCCATTTCCATCTCATGATCATTTGACTTGAGTGATGATTATAATCACGAATATCATCTTTTTGACATGTGAAACCTAATCCCGCCCTACGAGTACTCCTTCCGGTATTGCGTCTTTGAATATCATTCTTCCCGTACTTCACAATTTTCCTTGGGTGACATGTTTGCTATCTTTCTAGGTGCCACATTACACACAAAATACAACTTTATAACTACTACTTCTCTATTCCTTAGGTGCCGTTAATTCCTCGGTTCCCAACTATCTACGCCAAGTATCCTTCTAACCTTGTTTTCTTTACTTGATTATGCTCCCTAATTATGCAAACCCTAGCCACCGAACCCTACAAATCCTTATTTTCTTGAAGTTTACTTTCTATGCCACACTTAAGCCTCAAAATTCCATACGAAGGATCTTACATACTCATCTCGTGTACTTTATCCAAGCTTTTAAGATGATTCATCTGGTTTACTCTCCAATCCTTAAAACCTCACACAAGGTTGCTCTTAAAAATGCCTAAGTTCTCCACAAGGTAAGGTGAAAAAGAACTCATTCGGATGCCACTTTTATAGGTTTCCAAATTTTTATTGCATAAATTTCTCTTCATCTACCACTTTGTACAACATCTTTAATTTATTTTTGCTTTATCACACTTTTTCCATTGCTTCCTTCCACTCGCTGCAATAATAACCTTCGTGCAATCACTACTTCCCAATCCGTAGACCTCCTCATGTGCACTTTCTTGTGCTACAATACATAATCCTCTCATGCTATATACATAAGTAGTTCATCCTGCTGCTACCTTCCTCACATTCCATTACATGATTCTTCTTCTCACATGGTCTTTAATATGAGAAATTTTCTTATTATCACCATCCTTCTCATTTCTACGGACACCCTTTTCCTCTTTTCCATTTATTTTCCTTGTAATCGAACACCATACTTCTATCATTGTGCACACATATTCCTCCACTTTGAATACCAACAAGGTCTATTTTACACACATTTGTACCTAATTCACTCTACACTAGCTGTATGCACATACCTCTGTGCATGAAATCAAATGTAGAATCAACTTCCCGTATAAAAGCATGCTTATTGTAATAAAACATTGAAAAAAAAACAAACAAAAACGTGAAAGAAAAACATGGAAGGAAAACCTAATCTAAGTGATAATACTACGTTATTACAAACACTAATAAGCTTATTTATAGTAGGGCTTTAGCATAATCCCATTGAAGTAACCAGGAAACATGGTGTCATCCAACACATGTAATTAACATGTGCCGTATTTGAGTATCTTGGTTACTACAAAAGGTCCTAACCAATGTACTTTCAACTGTCCTAGGTGGCATGACAACTTGGAGTGATAGAGAAGGAATATATTTCCAACTGTGAATGTCTTGTTCTTAATGCACCTATCATGCTAAGCCTTCTTTCTTTCCTTCTTATTCTTATGGATCCAATGTGAAATGGCATGCCTCTCATCCAATTACATTAATTTTTAGTGCACTCTTCCATAACTTGTTCATCATCTAATCCACATAGGTGCATAATTCATAGGGATGGTAACATCAAGTCAACATGTAGTATCGCTTCTATACCAAAACCAAATGAAAGGGTGTGGCTTTACTTAATCTTTTATAAGTGTTCTTGTAAGCCAAAATTACATTTGAAACTTTATCATACCAATCCTTTCCTCCAAAATCATAGATTATTGTCAATTTTTGTCCCAAGATCTTCTTGAAACATTCAGTAGTACCATTATCTTGAGGATGATAATGGGTAGTTTAATGATGTGATACCATAAAATCTTCTAATAGAATTCTGATTGTCTCATTCTGGAAATGAGTTCCTCAATCAATTTTTAGGCTTAATGGAAAGACATACCTATTAGTAATGTTTTCCCATAGGAACCTTGATTTTGTGGATGTAGTGTAATCCTTTATAGATTTTTCCTCTTCCCACTATGTTATATAATTTTTGCAAGTAATAATATAGCACACTCCAATACTACCCGTGGTAGTGCAATAGGTCCTAAAATGTCAAAAGCCCACTCCTCAAAAGGTTACTGTGCTCACAATAGGTTTAAGTAAAATCTCATCTCTATGTCCAGGATTTCTAAGGTGCTGAAAATGATCACATGATTTCACATACTCCTTGGTGTCCTTGTATAATGTATCCCATTAAATCCTAGCCATAATGATCTTACGTGTAGTGGAATCTACTACATAGTGACCTCATACTATACCACCATGTGCCTCTTCCATGATAGCTTCACGCTCATGCTCTAGAATCCATCAACGTAAGAATTCATCATGAACCATTTTGTACAAGTCACCTCCAATCAATTGGTAGGGCATAACTTGAATGATAATATTATTTTTCATTCAGTGTTTCATCCCCTTTGGTGCTAATCTAATGAGTAAGATTATAACTATATCCTCCGAATCTTCGGTCACATGGTTCAACCTAAAAATTTATGCATCAGGTATAGTATCTTCAATACTTTGTGCATCCTCGCTTGAAATTGATTCTTGATAAATGATTAGATCTTGAATTTCTCTTTCCTAGTTTGACAATAATAGTGAATTCAAACTCTTGAAAGAGAATTATCCACCTATAGATGCGCACTTGTAAAATAGGATTTTTGACTAAATATTTTAATGCCATACGATCTCAGTATATAAGATAAATGAAGTAGCCAAAGAGTAATGTCTAAAATTGTGAAGCACATAAATAATAGAAAATGCCTTGTTCTTGGTGGTAGTATAATTATTCTTTGTGGGTGTCAAATTCCTACTTGCAAAGCAAATAGGATGATCCAAAATTCCTTCCCCTAGTTTCACCAAGAATGGACATATCGTCATGCCATAAGCATTAACATATACAAGAAATGGTCTATCCCATTAAGGAAAAACAAGATTGGTACATCAACAATTCTCTCCTTCAATGTCTTAAAGACTTGTAGTTGTACCTCTCCCCAATAACATTTCCGTTTAGCTTTAAGTAACTCTTCCAACAATACGAAAATATTTATCTATCCCTTAATAAACATCATGTAGTAGCCAGTATGTCCTGAAAATCCATACACTTCACTTTGATGGGTAGGATTTTCCAAACCCAAAAGTCACAACTATCTTAGCTAGGTCGACCAATAATCCTTCTTTGCAAATGATGTGCCTAAGAAAAGTTCCAAAAGGTGTGGAAAGATACACTTCTTAACGTTAAGAGATATTCTTAACTGTCTACACCTATCAAACATGAGCCTAAAATTATCACAGTGATCCTTGAATAAACCATACATAGTCCAATCATACAAATACATTGGCAAGAAATTGTGAATAAAATCATGAAATGATTTCATAAAATGTGTGAGAACAACCGATGGCACATTATTCAATCTAAATGAAATATTTTTGTATGGAAATATTCACCTCTTATTAGTGAAATTTCTCTTACGCTTGTATTCACACACAATGTGCACATGGTGATATCCTAAGAACCCATCTCAAAGGAAAAGATATCTCACCCTATAACTCCTTCTAGGATCTCTTCAAAGAAAGTTGTGGGAAAAGGATCTATGACACACAAAGCTTTAAGTTCTTTGTAGTTAACACAGATCCCGATCTGCCCATAAAGGTTTCTTTTCTCATGTACACATCTCGATCTACTTTATGTTACCAAGATTTCCTCTCACCAACATAAAGTGGGGAAAATGTAGTTAAAAAATCACACACTTACTATTACATTACTACCACCCAAGTATGTTATTTTATATATGGATCTTGCGTAATAAATGTATTCACTAGTGGGACATCCTTTGGTCTTATTGTTAGATAGTCAAGCATCATTTTTGTTTGTCTAGTTCAGTCCTCATTTGTTTATGCAATTGTGGGCATCTTTTAGCGTGTCTCAGGCATTGTAATTTTCTCATTTATTGTCTTTAAGTCTATGCTAGGGCACCTAAGGTTGTCTTGGGGCCCCAGGGTTCTCCAGTCTGTGATTTTAGGCACCCGTGTCATCATAATTTGTGCTCTTAATTTATTTATTTGAGGTCAGTCCTAATAGTTACCCCATGTATTCCCCTAGGTCATAGTCGACAGTTTCGGGTCACTAGTATTGAAATTTGAACAAAATATCCCTATATAAGCATACAATACTCACTACATTATGGGCGGATATCTCATTATCAAGGGAATCTATCTACTAAGGAAAAGGACTACATTTGGGCATCTTCTACATCTGCGTCACACAAGTATAGGGGGAAAGGGTTGTATTATTTCCATTCCATCCACCATTTACATTTTACATCTAATTATTTCCCTATTACTACATCATTATCTCTAAGGAACCCTAGGCACAAAATTACACACACATGCACATAGAACTACATTGGGTCCGAAATGTAGTGCAACGCTTAGTCGTAAGACCACTAGTTTGGTAGCTGAGGTCAGTCTGACCTATTCATATGCATTTTTTTTTTTTAGGAATTGATGCTTTGGATAGGGTTTTGCAGGTAGATATTCATATGACATTTACATGACATAGAAAACATTATTGTGACACCTGTGTGATAGGAGTGAAGGTGTTATAGAGATATTGTGACACTGTCAAACTCAAGTTCTGAGCTTTCTTGTAGTCCACGGTTCCTAAATTACAAACCATGGTGCCCTAGCATGCTCCAATATCCTCCCAGTGCCTCAAGTACAAGAAAATCCAACTTCTACCCTTCCCGAGGCCATTTAGTCATAGCTTTCCCATTATGCATACCAGTCTACTATAGTCCAACGCATTACGGTGAGGTAAGATAATTCAAGGTTAGTACCATATCCCTTTTATTTCCATTATTTCAATACATTCCAATATTAAAGTAAAATATTTAGATCTTTTATCCTAATATAATGTTTAGTTTCTATGTAGATTAACTCATAAATAGCTAGAATTTCTTATTTTTAGTTAATTATATAGAAGCAAGAGTGCCAAATATTCTTAAGTGAGAAATATATGATTTTTTCATTGTCCATACTTCATGAGGAGTAACTTGATGAAGAGATTTAGCTGACACTCAATTAAGAATATGGAAAAAATATTCATAGCTTCATCCCATAGAAACTTAGGCATATTAGAAACATGAATCATAGTCCTAGCCATTTCTAAGATAGTTCTATTCTTTCTTTCTGTAATGACATTTTTTGAGGGGAATAGGGAGTAGTCAACTCTCTTTGAATCCCACATGACACAAAAACTCATCAAAAATTTTGTTGACATATTCACCTCCATTATTAGTCCTAATTATCTTAATTTTTAGATTAGAAGCATTTTCAACTAAAGCTTTAAATTCCTTCAATTTAGATAAGACATCGACTTTTCTTAATAACATAAGACCAAATCATTCTAGAGAAATCATCAATGAAGAAAACATCATATAAAGCACCACTAAGATAAAAAACTTCAAGAGATCCTCTTACATCACTGTGAATCAACTCTAATAGATGAGAAGAATTGGGATCATGTTTCTTGTGAAATGGTTCAGCATGTTGCTTACCACACAAGAAAATTTCACATGTTTCATGATTTGATTTCATCTTTGGAATACCAACAACAAGATTTAGTCTAGACATTTCATAAATATTTTTGAAATTAACATGACCTAATATTTCATGCCAAAATTGAATGTCATTCCTAGAAGAGGAAGAAAATTAAAAATCGACACAAAACCATCAAAGACATACAAGACATTTTTCTTAATACTAGAGGTAATACTATTATTGAACTTATCTTTCACACACCACGTATCTTGCAGCAAAACAACTTTACAATTTTCACTAGTTAGCTGAGAGCAAGACAAAAGATTAATTTTCAGTTGAGGAACATACAATACATTCCTAATTACTCCATTTGAAAGCTTAAAATTCCCACAACCTTTAGATCTAATGATGGAATTATCTCCTAGATAGATGTTTTCTACATATTTGAAAATATCTGAGAGGATACCAGGAGTACAATTCATGTGCCTAGATGCACCATTATCAAGAATACATTCATTTTCATTTGAAGCTGAAAGGGTAGTATACAAGGCAATAGAATGCTTAGCTACATTTGCGTGATTTTTCTTATGATTATTAGGCTTACTATTTCTAGCACTCTTAAATTGTCTTGTTTTTTTTTACTCTACAATCAGATTCTTTATGCCTAAATTTTCCACATTTATTGTAAATTTTTATTGAACTTGACTATAAAATTATGACTATTTTTTAGCAAAATTGGGCTTCGGATTTTATTTAAATCTAGATCTCATGTTAGACTTCTTATTAGGATTTATATTAAACTTATTTTTAGCTGCCTTATGATTATGATAAAATAAGGCTTGAGAAATAGTCTCTTTTGAATAAAAAATTTCCATTACTCTCTCTTCTTAAATCAACATGGAAGACAAAGTGTCTAAATCAGGAAAATCATTCTCATTCGACATTTAGAGTTAAGAGTTGAGATGTAAATTCTAAATTTCTCATGAATATTTGTCCGAATAATGAAATATAGAAGCTTATCTTGAAATGATTCACCTTTACAACCATCTAATTGAGATTTAATGTTCTTAATTTTAGCTAAAGAGTTGAAAATTTTCTCATCCACTTTCACAGGAGTTGTGAACAAATCTAAAACTAGCTTAATTATCTTATACAATCTATTTCCTTCAAACATAGTTACTAATTTCTTCCAAGCATATGTAGGCGAGTCCATATGACCTATATGAATCTATAATTCATCTTTTGTGATTTGCAAAAGGATGGAAAAATCTTCTTGTGATCTTTAAGAAAAAGAACTAAGGCTTTTAGGGGTAGCTTGTCTCCCTATGGGACATTTTTCTATACCAGTCACAAGATCCCAGAGCTTTCTATCCATAAAACAAGATTTTAAACACACTCTCCAAATGCTATAATTTGTTCCATTCAATAATAGAGACTAATCTAATGCAAAACTGATAGAATTGACCATTTTTAATGCTCAAATGGAAATGGAGACAAATTCAGCTAAAAATCGAGTTGAGGAAGACAAATAGAAGAAAACCACAATCTATAGATCCTCTTTTTAGTTATATGCTTGCAAATAAATGAAACATATAATCCACGGAAGGCCACAAGAGGTAAGCTCTAATCTTTCCAAATTTTGGAATCTACAAAACAAAGACAATTAGAGATCCCATAGAACACAGAGACTTGAAAAGTCGTGGATTGAAGAAAATTTAAAATTCATGAAACAAAGGAAATTTGAAACCTTTAGGATAAAGAAAAATTGATATCCGCGGAACAAAGAAAAATTGAAAACCGTAGAACCAAGGAAATAAAATATGACACTACAAAAGCTAAGAATACGTGTCACTTTTCAATTAGCTCACACTTTTACTATCAAACAAGTCAAAAAACTAATTAATAGAGAAAAAAGACTACAAAATCATACACATATGTCATTAATTTATTGGTTCACTTTTTTTCACACTCGACACAATGCAAAATCAAAGTATTAGTTAAACAGAGTCGCTTGTTGAAAATCTAACGGCTAAAAATAGACAATTGGTGGTTTTCCACCAAACTTTAAATAGATTGAAAATGGCGAGCTTAGAGTCCCCGAGAATAAGCTAAAATTTAAAATAAATTTTGGGTCTAAAATCAAGAGTGATAGATGTAACAATATTAGTGGCTAAGATAAAGCAGTAGGTTTGACAACGCAAAATAAAAAGTCTAACACTTGTGAAGACTGACATAGTAGGAAATTAACATAGTGTCCAAATTTAATTAGTTTGCACTTCGCAGTGCTTACCAAACCATCTAAATAAAAACTAGTCACACGTGGAGCATTTGAAATGGCTCGATTGACAAAGACCGACAAATGGAAAAAGGTGGATAATTCAAATTAGATAAGCCACATCACAAAAACAAAATTGGCAAATGTGAAATACGTGAAGATAGTTGGAGCAATTTATTGGCTCAAACTTTGCGAGATGTAATATGAAAGAAAACAAACAACCGACAATGTGAAATACAAAGTAACTTGGAGAAATCCTATTGGCTCAGATTTTACAAAAATAGAAATTACTTAAAAAAGACTAACAATGTGAAATATGGATCAATTCTATTGGCTCAAATTTCACAAAGACATAGAAAGCTAACAAAGCTTGAAAATGTGAAATAAGAAGTGACTTGACACTTTATTATTGGATCGGATTTCGTAAAAGAAAGAGGAAAGGTATCCCAAGTTTGACAACACGAAAAAATGTTTAAATCCATTATTGGATCATGTTTCATGATTGACAATCGATGAATAAAAGGTCTGATAATGTGAAGGAATATGGATCCTTTTGACTAGCTTGGGATTTGTAAAGATGAAAAGGACTTTGACAATATAAAGCCATATGGAGCAAAATGTTTGGCTTGAGATTTACAATAATAGAACTTTTAAAAAAATAAAAATCAATAAAATGAAAAAGTGAAGCCACTTGGCACTTAAGGATTGGATCAGCTTTGTAAACACAAAATAAAATACAATGAAGCTACTTGGACCAATTTTATTAGCTCAAGCTTCACAAAACTGAAAAAAATATATGAAAAGACTAACACAATGAAGCCAAATTAATATTAATGATTGTATCGGGCTTTTCAAAAGTAGATTTAGCCAAAAACTAAAGATTTATAAAGTTAGGACAGATTTAAACACTCCAAAAGTAACTGGATCTAAAGCTATCTTTTAGATCCACATAAAAAAGGCCCTAATGGATATAAACAACATCAAAACTAAAAATAAGCTAGAAGAAAACAAATCTAAACCAAAAATGACTAAAACAAGATGCGAAAGCACAAAAATAAGCACATAATTCCTCAAACAAAATCTAAGCAACCATTTAGATAATATTTTCAAAAATAATCTGAGTGGGAATCATAATTTTAAACTTGATTAGCTCGAAGACATTGACCGCAGATTCACAAAAAAAACTTAAAGCTTCTTCATCTCTACAAATTAAAATATTTTATATCGATCCTACACACGCATAATCGCTAGCTCGATACCATGTCGGAAATGAAGCGAAAATGTAATTGAAAAATTATAGATCCACAAGTACACTCTTGAAGATTATAGATTATAATGTGCGTTAATTTAAACATCAATTTAGCTTATTAAAGATAGTGAACTACAGAGCTTAGATAACATTAGATGAAATAAAATAGCGGAAAGTAAAAGGATACATAGAACACCGAGGTTTAAGTGGGGAAACACGAAGGATAAAAACCATTATGCGTATTAATAATTCACAATAAATTTAACCCAAAACTTCCACTTTGCTCCTCGGTCTCACAAATAACAATAGTAGAAAAATTTCTCATAGTATAACAACTCAACTATATAAAATATCTTAAACATCTTTCTTAAGATCAAATCACTTGATTAAACTCATGTATACTAATCTCGTGTGGGATCATATATGTGATGGGTAAATGGTCATACCGTTTCACTCTTTTTAAAGTTGTGCAAACCGAGTAAGTTTAATTAAATAAACTTTTAATAATGGGTCATAAGTAGTGGTATATCAAATGATATCCCATTTTACATTATCAACCCTAACATTTAGCACCCTAAGATAAAAACACGTCCTTGTAAGGATATTATGGGGTGGATTTACCAATGTTTGATCTCATTGAGAGATCTAACTTATACGAGTGAGTTCTAAGTTTTGGTTTAATTACACAATAAACTCTTGCTTTCGAACTCTTTTACTCCTCTCAAACAAAAGTGTTACCTTAGAAAGAAGTATTGAAATACCTTTGTATTGTAGGAAGGTCTACGAGGAAAATATATTTATTTACCATCAGGTTTTCCTTGTGGTAGAGTACATATTGATTTTAGTGTCAATGATATCAATAAGGCTTATAACTCCTATGAGGATTATTGGTAAAAAAACCTTAATGTATGTTTATCAGAAGGTTGAAATAGTGTTGTAGAAGGCATTTGAATTCAAAATATTGTATTTAATGTATCACTTGTAACATGTATTCAATACTTGAGGTGCCTATGAGAAATTAAATGATTTGTTTGTGTGAGATAACATCTCTTAGAGTCTTGAATCGCTAAGATAAAAGCAAGTTTTATAGCAACTCAAATTTCTCTAAAAGGAAACCAATACAAGATCAAGTAATAACATAAATGTAATAAGAACAAGAGTAAACAAGTTGAATGTTAAAGAATGATTGTCATAAATAGAATGATGCTAATGCATATAATGCCTAATATAAACATAAAACAAATGAAAGAAATGGAATGCATCATTTATGATAATTTTTTTAAAAAATTATAAACTTGCAATATTTAAGAGATAAGCACATATTTTTGTAATAAAAATTGTTACAATCAATGATGTTAAATGAATAAATGTAAATAAAAATAATGGTAAATTAAATGATTTATGTACCTTATGCGAAAATCCCTCTCTTCTTAATTTACTCTTGTGGTCTCCATTTTTATGGTGTTATGCTATTTTGAGAAAATGGGTAGTTTTTATTATCATATTATTCACGAGATTATGCATTCGAAAGGATATTATTACCCTTAACCCATGTTTAATACAAAAGGATTTAATATAATATATTTTAAACCATGAGATATACATAGTGGTGGTCAAATACCTCACTCTACATACATATTATTATTAGTTCTTGGTTTATATTTCCATCATTTGATGGTATGCACATGTTTTATTGCTCATTTGAGTAGTAATGTATTTTTCTTATATGTCATGTACTTATTTGGTACTCATTGCGGGTGAAAAAATGTTTGTGAGTATGGGCGAAGGTAGAGTCCTTATGGAGGAATAAGTAATGGTAAAACTAAATTAAACATTGTGTGAACTTAAGGAGGAACTAAAGCTATGTGGGATTTTTTCAAGTGGGCAAATAAGTGTGTTTTGAATAAACCGGATGGAGGGATAAGTGGTATGCATTTTTAGTTTATTGTAGGAACCAAGAACTTATCCCCCATATCATAGTGGAGCAATAAGTGGTTTGGAAATACCATAGTTTCCCTTGCAAGATATTGAAGGATTTGTAGTGTGTCCTAATGTTTTATAATATCCCTAACACACACACTCTCTATCTATTACAAGCCTCATATGGTGGTATGATATTGTGACATATATATGATGAAATGTTATTTTCTCACTTTCTTAATTCTAATCTATTGTGGAATTAATTGGTTTCTCATTGGAATACATGTGCATTTTATTGATGACTTTTGTTTCTTGTATGCTAAGTATGTTATATATCTCTGTGTATGTTGCGGAATTACATTGTAAAAGGTGGAGGGTAAGTGTTATTATGGTATATGGGGAATATTATTTATTTTGGGAGGAAACAAAGGTTGGTGAGACTAGTCTTAGTGGAGGGATAAGTGTGTTTTCATTCATGGTTACATGACTTCTTTGAGGGAACCAAAGGATAGTATCCCTCCCTTAGTGGATGGATAAGTGTAAGTATTGGCACCATTTCCCCTTGCAAGCTATTTTCTAGATTAGAGTTATAATACCATTTTCCTTTCTGATGTTTAGTTAGCATCATCATCTCCTTGTCTTGGAGATACATGCAAACAGACACATGTCATGTTTTTGTTCGTGCACCTTTGTGTTGTTGTTATGTGAACCTGGTGATAGATTAATTTTATTGATAATATTTTACAAATTATTAAAAATAGTTTTTTTGTCTTGTTACTATTGTGGGTGTTACAAAAGGTTTATATTTTCTTGGTTGATAGTCCCCATTGTCTTACTACAAGAAATTAAGTATAATTCTTATATATATCCTTGTCTCATGTTTTCCTCTCCATCTCAAGTTTACTCCATGAGAATGGTTTCTTGTGAAATAATACGAAAATAAACTTGGATTTAATTGCATTTTTATTCTTTCCTTGTTATGGTGTTTTCTCATTTTTGACTTGGAAATACTTTGGACTTATGTCAATAAAATCAAATTGCTATTTATTGAGAGAAACCACCTCTTCACTTTCTCTCTTGTCTCTATATACACAAATTTCCTCCAACTCATTTGTGCACATGGGTTTAGTGGAGTATTCCTATGTGATCCTCGGTTAAAAGAAAACTCACTATGGTTAGTGTATATATTTCTTATTTTCAATAAATGGAGCTACCCCATTTATAAGAAGAGGGACCTAGTCCTAGAGTATTGGTAAAAAAGACCTAAATTTCCATTGTCACAAATTATTTCACCAATATTTTTTGGCTTCCACTATGGGGAAGATATTTTTGTCTTGTACCCTATAATGATAAAAAAAAGAAAAAAATTCATATGCAAAAGTAAAAAATTAAAAAAAACTATTAACCTCAAAAGGGCATTAATTTTTACTCTGTTCATTACCAAAGTGACCATTTTTATAAATGCTCCAATTTTGAAATAGGTTACCTTATTTTCTACTAAGATACTTAAGAAGATATCATAAAAAATTTAACGAATTGTATATTGAATAATAGATCAATTTTAATCACTACCACACTACTGCAAGAACCATAGATTCGGAAGAAGAACATTCCCAAGATTTACAATGTGCTAGACAAGTTTAAAAATAGAAAGAAGAGAATAAAAAGAAATATGACTCAAATTGAAAATAAATATTTCAAAATAGAAAAACGAAGATACAACCAAGTTAATCATGCAAGTGGCCTCATGGATCTTGTATTTGAAGACAAAAAAATTAAATTTCAAAATTCCCTTTTTTTCTAATAGTGAGCCAAGTTGGAAAATAATTATTCCCTTACTTTAATCCTGAATTTCCTCTTGAAGGTTTAGTTGTAACACCATTAAATATTATTAATTCAAAAGAAGAAGAAAAAGAAGAAAGTGAAGAATATATAGAAGGACCTCAACCACCTATTCCATAGGGAATGAATACTAGTCTGATTTCTCTTATACCATCTCTCCATGAATTTATGAAGGTATGCCACAATTATTTGCCAAAATTCAAGGGTAATGGAACTCAAATTCATGAAGAACATATTGCATCTTTCATCAATGCATGTAGAGTTCTTGGAGTTTAACATGAAGATGTTTCAATAAGGTTTTTCATGGAGTCACTTCAAGAGAAAACAACTAAATGGTTCTACCTATTTCCTACTCAATCCATCACAAATTGGGGTGATATTAGATCTAGGTTTGAAGTAGGATTTAAACCAGTTGAAGACTCTCAATATATCCTTGTTCAATTGGATCAAATGAAGAAATAATAAAATTAACTCATGAGAGACTTTGCAGACCAATAAAATAGAATGCTAAAAATACCTATAGAAGCTTCACCATCCACTTTGATAATCAAAAGAGATTCTTCATAAATGCACAATTTCTTAAAGTTGGATTTATCCTATGGAGAGATTGACCTTTAACTCTTGAAAATTCCTAATTGTATGCCATCAAAATAGAATATGATTTGATTTTGTTTGGGAAAGTAAAGAATCCAAATGGTAAGTGGAAGGTTAAATCTACAAATAAGGTGTTATGGATTCTCTTGTTCAAAATTTAGCAAAGAATGTGCATTCATTGAAAAAGTAGATAGCACAGCCACCATTGCATGAAAATAGGTTCCATGGAAAGGATAGCCAATTTAAAATAAAAATCATAATAGAAGTAGAATAGTGGGGGAGAAATAAAATTGTCTCTCAAATCTCCTCTTGATAATGCCACATGTGATGGAAGAATGAAAGAGGAAATTGATGAAGTTGAATTTGATGAAAATAATGGAGTAACAACTATTGAATAAATTGATTATGTTGGATAAATTGGTTTTTTTTAAATATTCCTATTTTGATGAGGATAAATTTTATGATATTGTTTCTGATATGAATAGTCACTCTTGTGAAATGTTCACGTATTCAAAGTCCGAAGAGATGGATAAGACTTCCAATAACATGAAGGATAAATTCAAGGACCCTCGGTGGATAATCTACAAAAAAATACAATAATTGATAGAGGATCCCCATTTCCTCCTTCCATGGAGTTTGCAAGGAAGATGCCTAATGTAACTACACTTGACCTTATACCTACCAAAGACGCGCGTAAGTCTACGCATAGTCAAATTTATTCCATTTCTACAAGGTAAAATTTAGTGGTGTAAATGAGAATATCACCGCCCATTCCAAGAAGTATTCATCCTAGTTATCTTTGCATCCACCCCTTCATCCTCATCATCTTAGGCTCATTTTGATATAATTTATAATGTGAAGAAATCTAAATTTCAAATATATAAGGATTAATAATTTTAAACCCATCCCAAATGTAGTCTTCTATTTCCACTCAATTGTTATGCACACCGACACATCATTCACCAATACTAAATTCTCACTTGAAGTGCGTGCAACTATCGTGTCCCTCCTTTGTGTTTTTTCAAGATGTTAGCATGCATATTCACAATGATAATTGACCAAGTAGTCAATCAAGTTTACTTAACCATTTCATAAACTCACGTTGAAACATATATAATAAGAATCATGATAGATTAGATAGTAAGTAAGATCAATTACACCATTAGATCATCATATTCGGACATATCAACAATTAGGATCCAACCAAAATTTTCCATTATACTCAAATTCTTTACATATCATAAGATGAATACATAATAATCAATGTACCAGGTGTTGGACCATGTGCACAAGTATCAAACCCTATATCTAGGAAAAAAAAATAGACTCCAAGAACTAAGAAATAAGCACTCAAAACTACTACAACAATGCCATACAACAAATATGTATATATATAGGGGTGGGAATTTCCCATCACTACCCATGCACCCTCGTAATAATAGGCATGGTCTCAAAAAGAGTACATGCATGTTTTCACATTAGTTTCGATAATAAACTATCGTATTTATATATTTCTTTAATCCTATTAATAACTCTCCATGTGTGTTCTGATATACATGTTCATTCTCCAAAATTAGCCTTTACTTGACCGCCAAGTCATCATGTATTAGCTCTTTCCTTGGTTGATGACCCATCCCTCTTTTACTTATTAGTGTAGGGTTTATTTTCCTCTCTTTATTTGTATTATCCTACTTGGGATATTCTATCTCACTCAAAGTTTCCCTACACTTACGGAATATTATTGCTTAGTTGTACACTTGAATACACTATTCTAGGTGTTGGTTATCACTTGACTATACTATTCTAGGTGTTAGTTACCACTTGACTACACCATTCTAGTTGTTGGTTACCACTATTCTAGGTGGAGATTTCCATGATTCTAGGAGGAGGTTACACATTCACCTTTTATATGTACATCTCTTGCATTATTCTATTTGATCGTATTGAGTTGGAGCTATTTCGTGTTATTGCAATTATCTCTCTTATTTTCATAATTTACAGTCTCATATGATTGCACTATTTTTCTTAGAACAATTAGAGTCTTGCATCATTTACCCATGTAATGTTTGAATCAGTAGATCTATGGTGCTTATATGGTATCAAAGCCAAGTTGGTATTGAGGTTGTCTGGTTATTATTCTGAAAAAGTTATTTTCATTTGAGATCAATATTTACAAGCATTTGGGTGTTATTTGGTGTTGTTTTTGCCTTGTTTTTGGGTATATATAGCATATTTGTAGGCTCTTGAGGTTTATAGGCTCACAATACACATACAATTTTGGAGATTGCTTTTTTGCAGGCCCTAAATCATTATTGGAGGATTACTGGAAGATTTATCCAGGTCTAGGTGATTTCAGACTGTGAAGGGAATTTTAACTTATGGTAGTCTTGTACATGTTTGCTCGGACTTGCTAACATATTTTTTCCGATCAAGAGGAATTTTTAGACCTACAACAAAGTTTCCGAAAACAAATACACACATTGTAGATCCCGATTCAGTCATTTTTTGAGTCTCGTGTTGGTGCCATTTTGAGCTTTCACCTTGTTTTCCTAATTTTCCAAAAATGTATTTGCTCAAAAAACATTTTACTCTTTGAATTGATTGTCTGAAATTCTTCCCCTCTAGTTTGATGCTTTAAAAATGCTCACAAACTTGTTGTTTTTCCCTAATTTGAAAGGAATATTCCAATTTTGCCCCTTTTGTGCCCTATTTTTTCCAATTTCATGGGCTATGTCATTTTTCCCTTTGTCAGATCGTGAAAAAATTGAATTTGATCAATTCATACTTGTTTGTATTTGAAAATCCAATCCCAAGGTCAAAAATGTTGTAAAATCATGCTTCAGTTGATTCAAAATAAAAAATTTGCCATCCTTGGTGAAAAATTTGAATTCTAGGGCATCCTTTGAATTTTTGCATTTTGACAGTTATACGGGCATCATTTGCCCATTAAACTCTTCCTCAAACATGCGTTGGCAACATGGTGGGTTTTCATTGGCCAAGGATCGGTGGGGTGATGTTATAACTTGTCATTTTTTAATTTTTTGGCAAAAGGGGCATTTTCAGGCCCTAGGCTCGTATTTTCCAAATTGCCTACGTGGCATGTTCTTATTAGATGAGGAGATGCGGGTGGGGAAAAAAACTCATGAAAATTTGTGTTTCTTTGCTCAAAATCTTAAAGTAAAATTTTGGCCTGAAAATCCGCAGCCAATCGTAAGAGGACACATGTCATAGAAGTTTCAAAATAGAAGTACGGGCTGCTAGGGGACTTAGAGTTTTTAGCTCTAATTTTATAAAGTTTCAAAACCAAATTTTCCCACTTTAATGAAGGACTACAAATCGGTCCTTGTGGCTTGTCTTAGCAGCCTTAATCTCGAATCATTGAGTTACTTATTGACTCACCACTTTTAACTTACCCGAGCTATGATTGGAATTTGGTACTTCCTCACATACATGCAAACATTGTATCTAAATAGGTCAACACCGAATAGCTTGTTTGTGGCCTTTATGAGCTCATTGAGATGAAAAAATAATTAACCTCACATCCATTTAGCTCGACCGAGCTATATTGAAGGTCACTCTCCTTATTCATTGTGCAAGCTCACCTCGATCCCCCTTATATGACACCGATCTTTTCTTGAATGCTTTCAGCCTTCTTTCTTAACACCATGGAATTCATGGGATTCCCTCAGTTTTGAGACATCATGGAATTCATAACAGAATGCCAGAAAATTATATATACAACAAGTCTCACCATTTTAACTCGTAGATCCGTGTTGTCCATTTTTTCGTAGGAGGAAAAAATGGATAACATTTTTGCGATCACTCGGGATGATTGCTTACTAAGCACGATTCCAAGAGCCTTAATTCATTGATTGGGTATGAAGTCAATTTTGGAATCTAGAAACTAATTTTATTATTTGTGAAGGACCCCAAAATCTCCTTGAGCATATCCAATCTTGAATCTCCTAGGATTCTAGGCACGAGGTATACTAAATTTGTTGAATGCTTGGCATCTATGGAACACTGCATAATTTTGAATGAATCGAATGTCAAATAAGGGATATAATGAAAATCTTATTGAAAATTAAACCTTTCCTTCTCCCCGAAAAACCTCCATCTTTGACACATTGTGCACGAGAAACAACAAAACACAACACACAATTAAAAAAAGAAAACCATACATACCCCAATTGAAACATAAAAGGTGTGCAATGCACTTATTCTCCTAAAAGAAAACCTATTACTACCATATACTAAATGGAAGCACAAGTGAACTAAACAAACCCCGCAATTGGTTATGCAAAGTAGCTTCCTTTCCTCACAATGAATTTCCATGTAGATGATTTGACAATGGACTATTAGAGTAGGTATTTACCTTAGCGCATGTTCACCTAGGCCCATTAAAATCCTTAGCCCCTGGTCATATGGTATGGTCATATGAGGGCTTAAAGCTTGTGAGGTGCTTAACTCCAGCCCCTTTCATTTTATTTGTGTGGTGAAGGCTAGAGCATAATATTGAAAACCTTGTATCTTTTGATTGGTAACTCGGTTTTGAGTGCCATTTTTGCAAAAGTGTGTAGTTTTTTATGCTCTTTCCTTTGGAAATATTTATTTGAGAATCGCACTATAATTATAAAGTTCCATATTGTAACACACACTCACTATAAAGTGCCAATATCTGGGGGGCGAGCTTGTTGCATTGCTTGGGGGTCTTGTTGCATTACTTGGTTCTTCCATTTCTTTTGGTGATTTTTTTTAAGATGGCATCTACTTCTACATTAACTCATGTTGAGCCATTAACAACACATAATTACCACACATGGAAACCAAGAATGGAAACAATAATTAAGTAGAAAGGATTATGGGCTTTAACTTCTAAAGAACAACCAGTGTTCACTAGAGAATATGAGAAATTTTAGTACCAGTGCAAATTTGATGAGTGTATGGGTTTGATAGGAACTTATGTAAGTGACAGTCTTTTATTTCATTTGGAAAAGTGTGGCTCTCCTTTCAAAATATGGGATAAATTAGAGGATTTATTTGGTAAGGTGGATCGGATGAGAGCTATGCAACTTGAAATTGAGATCACCTCTCTTAATCATGAAGATTTTCCAACAATTATAGACTATATTACCAAGTTCAAGCATTTTTGAAATAGTTGAAGGGGAGGGGAAGAGATAAGAAAGATGAAGAGTGTGTTTACTTGATTTTATCCAAGTTGAGAGGACCATTCCAAATTTTTGCTTCTACCCTTTTCTCTACCATAGATGCCTTAGGCGATGCTTCAAAATGCCTAACTTAGAAACATTTTGTGAAAGACTTACTAGGGAAGAATCCAAATTATCTCACCTTGAGTCTTCCACCTCTCAAAAGGCATTAGTTGCATCTAATCCTAAGGGAAAGGGAAAACCAAACAGTAAAACCAAATCCACACCTTCTTCGTCTCAAAATGCTTCTCAACCTAAAGAAAACAACTCAAAACCCAAGGAGTCTTCTAAATCCAAGAATAAGTCTAGTCGTTCATGCTCTTTTTGTGGGGGTAGTAATCATGAAGAAAATAGGTGTTATAAGCGAATGCAAGCCTTAGAGGATGTAGTCAAGAAACAAATTTTTTTATCTCCACTCCACCTCCTAATCAGCATGGAAAAGCACTTAATGTTGTTGGAAGATCTCAGTCACCACTTGTAGACAATTGGGTTATAGATTCTAGTGCTTCTCATCACATGACTTCTTCCAAGGAGTCTTTTGTTTCTCTAGGTTTGAGTTCTACTTCCAAAATTGAGGTTGGAGATTCTTCCTTTCTTTCTGTTGAGGGAAAAGGTGATATACAACTTGATGGTGGTAATATCCAAGATGCACTATATGTTCCTAACATCACTACAAATTTTCTTTCTGTATATCAAATTTTTCATTCTAGTCAAGGGAAAATAGTGACTTTTACACCACATGGGGCAGAAGTAAGAACTTTGTTGGAGCCTTTTTCACTTGTTGCTCAGGGTATTGTTGATCATAGTTCAAGACTATATCACTTTGAGGGTTTTGATGACACTTATTCTATAGGGACATGATTGGTTTCTCATTCAGATTCAGAGATTAAGCTTTGGAATGAAAGATTTGGACATCTCAATTACAAATATTTGAAGGAGTTGAGCACTCATGGTATGGTAGATGGTCTTCCTAGAGTTTCTAGTCTTGAGGAAGTTTGCTCTGGCTGTGAATTAGGAAAAAACACCAAGATCCATTTCCTAAGAATTTGTCTAAGAGAGTTTCTTCACCACTTGAGCTTGTGCATAGTGACTTGATGGTTTTTCCTACCCCCTCTTTCAATGGAGCTAAGTATGCACTTACATTTATTGATAATTTCTTGAGGCATACTTGGGTTTATTTTCTCAAGTACAAAAGTGATGTTTTTTCACACTTTAAAGTCTTCAAGGATTTGGTCGAGAAACAATCTTCTAGTTTCATAAAGAACCTTCGTACTGATAATGGGGGAGTACTTCAGCAATGAGTTTTCTAAATTTTTGGCAACTCAAGACATTATTCACCAACATTATATTCCTCATACTCCACAATAGAATGGCTTAGCAGAAAGGAAGAATAGAACTTTGAAGGAAATGACTAATTGTATGATGCATTCTAGAGATTTACCTCCTATCTACTAGGTAGAAGCAATTAATTGTGCTAACTATATTCAGAATCACACACCACATAGAGCACTTGAGCATTTGACTCTAGAGGAAGCTTGGTCCAACACTAAGCCAGATGTCTCATTTTTTCGAGTCTTTGGGAGCCATGCTTGGGCCTTTGTGCTAAAGAAGAAAAAGAAATCTTTGGATAAGAAGAGTAAACCCTTGATCTTTGTAGGGTATTGTGAGGACATGAGAGCTTATCATCTTTTAGATCCTAATACACATGATGTTCTTTTTCGAGCACATGTTCAGTTTGATGAGTGTTTCACTCCTCGTGATTCTTCATCTTCTTCCATTCCTTCTTCTTCTTCATCTAATCTTGAGGATATTTTCTTTGAGGAGATTGATGAGGAGGTTATAGATGCCATTGAGGATCCTATTCCCACTGATGTTGTCACTATGCCTAAGTGGGTTCGTACTACGCTTTTGAGGCAAAGCACCTTTCATGAGGATCTTACACCCACTAGACATCATCACACACATTCTATAGGTTCTAGAATTTTATGTCGCGGTTTCGAGGATCCATAGTCTTTTCCAAAGGCTCATGGGATACAGGAGTGGGATGATGTAATGATAGTTGAGTATTCTTCTTTGATGAAGAATCATACTTGGGATTTGGTATCTCTTCCTAAAGTAAGAAATATGGTTAGGTGTAAGTGGGTATACCAAACCAAATACGTAGCTGATGGGTCCATTGACAAGTTTAAGGCTTGTCTTGTTGCAAAGGGTTTTTCACAAGTCGAAGGTATTGATTACTCTGAAAGTTTTGCACCTTGCCAAAGATGGATTCTATACACCTTGTACTTGCTATTGCTACATCACAGGGGTGGCCTGTATACCAGATGGACGTGAAGAGTGCCTTCTTACATGGAGATCTAAAAGAGGAAATATATATGGAGCAGCCGGCTGGATTTGTTCAGATTCTTCTCTTGTTTGTCGGCTCAAAGGTCTCTCTACGCTCTCAAACAAGCCCTCGGGCTTGGTATAAGAAGATGGATTGTTTTCTTCTATCTACTGGTTTTGTTCATTGCCACTCTAATCATACAGTGTATCTCTAGCATGTCGGTGAGGATATTGTGATACTTGTTTTGTATGTTGATGATCTGTTACTTACTGGTAGCTCTTCTTCCCACATTCAGAGTATTCAGAGGTCTCTTTCTACACAGTTTGACATGACAGATCTCGGCTATTTCATTATTTCCTTGGTTTGTAGATTTCTCAGACAAATTCAGGGATTCATTTGTGTCAACAAAAATACACCCATGATCTTCTTAGGCACTTTGATATGGCTGATTACAAGCCAAGTCCATCTCCTTTTTAGTATGGAGTTACTCTTACATCCACATGTACCACACCACTTTGTGATCCTACATTGTATAGGCAGTTGGTTGGGAGTCTCATGTACTTGACCCATACTACTTTGATATTTCATTTGCAATAGGGCTTGTATCTTGGTTTGCACATTCTCCTCATAGTAGTCACTGGCAAGCTACTAAAAGGATTTTGTGTTATTTGCATGGCACTTCCCACTTTGGCCTACACTACACTAGGGGCTCTACTCAATTGGTTGGGTATACAGATTCAGATTGGGCAAGTTCTATTGATGACAGTGTTCCACTTCTGGCTATATTTTTTTCTTGGTTCTTCTCCAGTTGCTTGGGCGTGCAAAAATCAATAGGCTATTGCACTTTCATCTTCAGAGGTAGAGTACAAGGTAGCAGTTACAGCGAGTCAGTAGATTCTTTGGCTTCGCCAGTTATTGACAGAGTTCAGATTCCCACAGGATTCACCGACTATACTTTGGTGTGATAACCAAAGTGCAATTCACATTTCTTGTAACCCAGTTGAGAACCAGCGGACCAAGCATATTGAGATACACATCCACTTCATTCGGAAGCACATTCATGATGGAGTTCTTTACTTGGAGTACCTTTCGACTCAACAGCAGTAAGTTGCAGACATCTTTACGAAGCCTTTTGCATCACCTCGCTACCTTGAGTTGCGTGGAATGCTTGGGGTTTCGGAAGTTGTTCTTGGGGGTGTTCATGAGAACATCTTCCTTCTTATTCTTCTTTCTCTTTCCTTATAGTAAGATTCTTTCCTTCTTTTGGTTCGATATTTCTTCATGGATATATTGTACATGAGTACCTCATCAGGCCTAGTTTCCGGGACTCATACTGTGGACATGCCACTTCTATTTTGGCCCCTAGCTTCACTTGAGGGGGGGTGTTAGAGTAGGTATTTACCTTAGCTCATGTTCACCTAGGTACATTATTTACCTTTATTGTATTTATCCTCACCCACTTATGTGTGTGGATATTTCTTTTTATTTATTTAGATATTAGGAGATATTATCTAGTTGTTAGGTATAGTTCTTTCCTTAATCTATGGTATTGACTAGTTCTTTCCTAGATCTATGGTATTGACTAGATCCTTGATGTCTAGTTCTCTCATAAATCTATGGACTTGACTAGTTCTTTCCATGATTTATGGCTTGATCTATGACCTTGATTAGGTTCTTAGATTATTATTCCTTGCCTATATAAGCAAGGCCCATCTCATTGTATTCCATTGAGTTCCATAATAATATATGATATTGCTGCTCATTTGTTTGCAAATGTTTTGTGTAAAGTTATTCGCAAATTGCTTTCATCTTATTGATCATGGTGTTTGATTAGCATCTATGTTCTTGGCTTGGTACGATCCGGTTATCGCTCCTTTTATGGACATGGTTGAGACTAAGGATTAAAAACCAAAACAAGCCCGATCCTCCACTTGGTTTACCAAGGCATCAATTGGAAAGAGAAAGAATATATCTTTTAGTTGCTCTGCATTTGTCTCATAGAGGCATTATAACTCGATCTCGAATTGTGAAACTCGTCCTCGTATTCTCAAATGAATGTGACTAGTTCTAACTTCTCCTTTGGCTCCAAAGAAGCCAAATTCCTTATGGGGCATGGTCTGACCCTTTGAATTTCCTTGGTACTTTGAGATTTAATTTTTACAATGAAATGTCCCCAATACATATCCGGGTGGATGGTATTGAAGTGACAAGTGACATCCTTTCCTCTTTATTTTCTTCCTTGAAACAATAAGTTCTTCCATGACATGCAAATAATCTAGATTATTTACATCCCCTAATAGAATAATTGGAAAATAAATACAAGTGGTGGGAATGTGTTTCTCATATAGGAGTTTCCTTTCTTCTAATTGATCTATAAAATCAAACACCTTCATTTGCTTTCTTTCCCGAGCACCTTTAGGAGCAGAGGATCTTCTTTTCCTTCTTCCACCATTACCAGTTCATTTACCAATTCAGGTTCCTCAACTGAAAACATGAAGCTTTCCATGATATAATCTCTATTAAAATCCTTTGAATCTATCCTAACTTCTCCTATGTCTTCCTTCGAAATAAGCAGACCTTGTGTGTTGGGAAAGAGGTAACGAACAACAAAATTATAAAGTTCCATAGGATCATGTTCATACCCCTCCAAATCAGATAGATGATATTATTTTTCATTCTCCAGTGGTTCCAAGGGTTCTTCTTCAATAATATTGTCTTTCAACCAACAACTTGTTCGTAGTGCCATTTTCATTCTCAAACATGAAATTAGAAAGATCAAATTTAGAGGAAGGACAAGGATCTGAAACCTCTCATGTTTCTTGTTCAGTTTTCAAAACCCTTAATTTCACCTTGATTTCCTTTGTGGTAAAAGTCTCCTTATAGCTAATTTTGATACTTGGTAATGCTTTTGGTGGAATCACATAGCCTTCTAATAGAACAAAAAACTCTTGAAATGCTAGGAAAATAGGATCATTGCACTCATTAGAATCACCTGGTACACTTGAGAGTCTTCCTTCCTCAACTTGCACATGCTCTTCTTTTGGAAGATTTGGGACTAACTCTTGCACTTGTACAACTTTTTTTCCACTTATGGTGATCCAACCTCCTCTGATGATATGAAACCAAAATGGATGTTGCATTATGAAAAGGTAGACTGCTGGTCATCATTTACTTGTGCTTGTTCTATTTTTTCCACAAAACTAGTTTGTACCACTTGTTCTTGAGCCTTAACTTCCAAAATAGGTTCTATCAAGAGTGGAATTTTCTTGACGTTGAGTCCCACAACCCAGTCCTTTAGGTTTTTGTAATATTTTATTTGTTAAACTCCTTAACATCCTCTTCTTCATATTCAATATAATCATGTTCTTCCCAAAATGGGTTTGGACCTATAAGAGGAGGGGTGGGTTGGGATTCAATGACTTCCCTCACTATTTGAGATAATGGAAGAGGTGAAAATTCTTGAATTGTTGGCTTCTACAAGGAAAGGAAGGAATCCTAAAATAAAAAGGAATAAAAGATTCATGGTGGAGTGGTAAGATAGGGGATGCAAAAATGGGATTCTCAGCATAGGTAGTAGGTGAAAATTCTAGATTTTGGGTTCTATACTGAAATGATATTGGTTGGAAAATGTGAAGAGGACTCTGAGGTGGTGGTGCGTAAGCAACCCATCACCGAGATTGAGTTACATAAAAATTATAGGCCTCTATTTATTCAATCCAACCTTAAAGCTAAGGAAACATTTCAATGATAAAAGTAATACTTTCCTACGAGCTATAAAAAATTGGCATGGGGCCAATCCATGGACAAGATACCTTGAAGACAATCTTGAATGCCATTATTTGAGCTATGGCTCTAGATTGTACTATGCCTATCTCTAGTTTCGTATCTCAAGTTGCAACTTTACATCTTCGTTTGTAGCGTAGCCTCCATCATCGACATGTTCCTTCTCTTGAAAAGCTACATAGTTAAGTAAAAATCAAACTGACCCTAGATATTCTCATAGAGTTATGCATGTTGTTGATTTTCATCATAAAATGGAGTGCAGTGGGTTAAAACAACCTAAAGATGGAAAGTACTTCTGGCAAGTGCAAGTGGGAACTCAACTGTGGAAATAAAACCATGATTACACAACTTCATGAATAGAATAACAATGGAAATATGTGGAAGAAAATAGATGGAAATGATCGAAAAGCATACGATCCCGCAACTCAAAGAGTGGGGTACTTAGACCAATGGAGTTTCCAGTTGTTCTTGGGTATACCTCCCAAGGCTGAAATTTCACTAAGAGCACAAAAATTAATGAAACGAAGTGAATACAAGTACACACACATGTGGACGATATGATGCTTGATACAATGGGATTCCTATGAAATATAGAGATTTCACCTATTATCCCACCGGCATGCCAAAAATTGTCATTGCCAAATTACCGCACCCTCGAATGGCCCGAGCATGAAGAAGACATTTGGTGTGATTGTGTAACATGGGATCACCTCTCAAGATGTGGGACTTAGGCTCAAGGTGAACCTCTAGAGAAGGCCTAATTCCTATTCCTAAACTAAGCACTACACTACTCTCAATGCAATAAAAAATATCTAACTAGACCTATACTAACATTTCAAGGAATTAGGGAGAGAGATTTACAAGAAATAAAACCATAAACTTAGAAGTGGTGACACACTAGGAAATGGTTTTGCTATACAAAATTCTAGCTTTCCAATGAAGAGATATGATCATGAGGAAGAATGAAAATTCATTAAAAAACCAATTTTCATATAGTGCTTCACTCCTTGATAAGCACAATGACCTCCAAAACTTGCAAAAGAAACGCTAGTTGCATAGTTCACCTCCAACCATGAGAGAGGAAAATAGAAGTAAAAAAATCATGTAAGGACATACAATTAATCATAAATCATAATTTCCATTACTTCAAGCACTTGCACAATGGCATCATTACAATGGGAAAAGGCATAGGATGCTATTACAATTTTGAGAAGAAAGGCTTGTGAGACTATAAATTCACAATAGCTTAGCTTGTGAAGAGAGGGGAAGCTTGGAAGAATGTCTAACCACATTTGGAATAAGCACCCCTTTAAATTTTATAGCACTTTCTGAGTGGTGAGAAGAAGAAGAAGAAACCCTAGAATCTAGGCCAAAATGTAGGAAAATAATTAATCACTGTTGTTGGCCATGTTTTCTCATTTATTGTACCTCCACATTTTGAGGCACCACTCAAGGAACGAGTAAAACTTGAAAATTTGGAAAGAAAAAATTATAAAATTTCACCTTCTCGATGGCTCCATGGTGAGCTCTCTTTCTCCCGATTCCAATAATCGTAATTTTGTGAAAAATGGGAAACCAGGGAGAAAGTTGTGGCCTTCTAAGAAAAAGTAACTTTTTAGGTATCCCGACATTGTACTCACTTTCCGAAAGATTCTTGCATAAATTCAAATGTTTATTTTTTTACCCCATTTGATCAAAATAAAATATTTTAATAATTTTTTAAAATATAGACCATTTTCTCGCATTAGTGAAACCCCCGTGAAAAATGCATTAGGAGGGATGTTATTATTCTTCTATATCAAGCTCATAACAAGTTCTTCATATTTCTTGTCCTGCCATGTTTCATGGTGAGTGGCTCTAACATATTTATATTTTATATAATCCAACCGATCATTTGTTAACGTGGCCATTAGATTGAACGATCGGGTTTTCCCATTTGGACTCCACTGAGCCATTTATTTTTCTTCATGGCTCGAGCGAGCTAATCACTCACACGTTATCACTTCACATTTCATTGTTAATTGTTTTCTAATGGCCACCACCTTTGTTAAATTTCACCAAGCCCACATGGTTCACTAGGCTAGCTCAACATATTACATTGAGTTGGTCGCTTTATATTCCACATCGTTCACTACACATAGCCTATTTAATGAGATTTGTGAAATATTCCTTGTAATTTTGATAAATTTGATTTAAATGCACCCACCGAACATCTTTTGAACTTGGTGCTTAAATCATTCTTCAATGCCAACTCACGAACAACTTCCCATCACAACCGATTCAAGTTTGGTGAAACCCCCAAATGGCTCGGCCATCAACTCAGTGTACACCTCAGACCACCCTTCACATTGAACCAACTCACTTTAGAGTTCAAAATCTAAAGTATTTCCGATGTGCCAAACTCCAAATGCTAAAACACCTCCGAATCCCAAAAAGATGAAACTCAATTTAAGAGTTTCGGGCTTTTGGTCTATCCTCATACGCCGAACTCCAACTTGTCTCGAGAGTCTCCAAGATTCAAAATCCTACACCCCTAAAACCAAAAATCTTCCTTCACCTTAGCTTTTTGTTATCCAAATTTTTGAGTTCATCCTTTCATCACTCTTAATCCCGAGCTCCTATTCCCATGATGATTACATGACTTGAGCTAATTTCATGATGAAAATCGAGCTTATAACATGACTCACAAGATCCTTTGATCCACCGTGATTCACATAACTGAATTATCTCTGCTTCATCCTAAGAGCCAAGATCCTATCCTTATTCACATGAGACTCCAACGAGCTCAACTTCATTCTTAACTCGATCCCTATTTACAAGCACCTCGCCTCTCCTTTGCACGAACCAATCCAAAGTAAGCTCTTCACGAAGTCATAAAATGATTTGACATAAAGTATTCTCTAACATCGATCCCCGAGCTTATATGAAATACATTCACCATTTAATCCGCTAGGATCACGTTCAAGTGCACCGAGGTACTCCTTATCCCAAAGCCAAACCTTCCAACCTAGCCGACATGAGCTATACTAAAACTTGACTCCAATCTCACCGCATACCCCTTCATTGTTTGAGTTGGATACCCTATAACCGTGCATCATGCTTCTCGATTTCCCATCCGATTCTCTCGTAAGGTCACTAGATTCCATTCCTATGTGACCCATAGAATCTTTCACCAATTCAATGAGCTTTTAGATTATATATCGAGTTACAAATCCTCTTCATTTTCCCCAAAGATACCATTCACATTGCCAAGCCCCTCGGCATATTCTTCGAAAGCGTTCCATGATTTTAGCATACTCATCATGTTCATACCTTATGAGTTTCTCCTTCAACTTAGGATCATCTTGTATCACCCACTAATCCAATCCTTACTCAGAATCGCGGCCTTCTATATCATCTTTCCTTGGCAATGCTCCCTATCTCATCGAACGAGCTAATACTTTCCATACCAACAAGTGCCCCGATGATGATACAGGTCTCCTCGCAAGGTGTTCGGGATCCGGAAAAGCCCTCGGAGTATGCGTTAACATCCCGCGTGCCCCGCTTAGCCCCCGTGCCCTTTATTTTCCCCTTTTTCCCTCTTTCCTTGGCCTCTTGACCTTCAGTGATGAAACCGCCGCCACCACTGAGAAGGGGGCGGCGGTCTGTGACCGCCACCCTGCTCGGTCTGGCCTCGTGGTCTGCTGCGTTTTTCGAAACGCTCTTTTGACGCGACTCGCATGAAATATCACGTTTCACCAGCTTTTCTTTGCCGACTTGAGCATGCATTAATGTTTTTGGTCCCCTGGAATAGTGTTTTTCCTTTGTTTATTGTTTAGGAGTTCAATTTGGTTTTGGTTTTTGAGAGTTGGAATTCCTATAAATGCATGGTTTGTGTACAAATGGCCTCTCTCTCTCTCAAGTTTTGTTTTCTAGTTCCTCTTTGCAATTCCTTTAGTTTTCCTTTGCTGAATACTTAGTTTTCTTCATTGGTGTTTTGAAGTTGCAGTGGTAATTTCTTGTGCAGGAGTGCAATGCTTTGTTTCACCCATGAAGGTCCGAATTTGGTGAAGAATTTGGTCTGGAGTCTTTGGGCACCATTTTTCCTTGTTAGAGTCTTCTGATTTTTAGTGTTTTGGTTAGCTTGCTTAGGATTGATAGCATAGTTTATTTCATACTTGGTTAGTATTGTTCAGCTGTTGGTAAGCCACAGACCCATCTTGTGCGGCGGTCTTTGTTGTTTTCCATCCAATCCAGTTAGAAGCTTGCCTCTGAATTCCTCTTTGCTGTAGATTTATTTTTACTGTGTCTTGGAGTTCTTAGTTCAATTCATTATATACCTGGTTAGCTTTATTCAGCTGTTGGTAAGCCACATATCCAACTTGTGCAAGCAGTGTCTTTATTTTGGAAATAGAATAGCTTGGGAAGCCATTAAAGTTGCAGGTTTTTCTCTTCGTATAGGATAGTTGCAGGTTCTGGTCACTTCATGTTGCATGACTCGCAGTAAAATCCCGCTAGGAATCACATAAGCCAAGCTCTGTACTCTTGCGCTATCCCTCTCCTACTCGCATTCTCGATGCAGTATTCAGGCTTCCTTGTCCCAAAATCTACTCCTATCGGTGCTAGCATTACACGCTTTTACGGATCCAAGTGAACACGAAAGAACGAGAAGATCATCTTGAGGGGATGAGATCATACACACACCATCGGATTCGCCAGCGTTGCGGAATCCAGGTTTTAAATTTCAAAGTTCTAGTCAGACTCATATCAAATAGAGTAGTTAATCGCTTTATTTCATTTCATTCTATTCTCGATATTGCCAGGGAAGCTGTGGGGATTGATAGTTTCTGAGAAACTATGATTCACTCCTCACTTCTGAGGTAGGATCGAGAATCTTGCAGGTAGATTAGACAGGTTATTTTATTCATTTAGAATAATTCTACAAATCACACGGGCAAAATAACCACACTCGGTTATCTTGTCTGCATTTTAATTATTGTTTAGTTATTATTTCTAGATATGCTTAAAATAGTTTGCTTTCCTTAAAATTGTTAAATATTTCAGAGAAGAATAAAAGTTATATGCAGTTAGATTTATTTCACGTAATTAGAATTTGCTTCATTACGAGTTAGTTTTTTTTTTATGACAATTACGGGACCTCAAGAGCCCAGGGAATATATATTTGAGCCAATCGTGCCTCAACCAAACCTCGTCACAGCGATAGTTGACATAGACCAAAATCTCAGGATACAAGTATTCCGAACAACCACAGATTTACAACTGATCAGTTCTCAGTTAAGAGGATTAAACATAGAAGACGACCAAGCACATGCGTTTTGGTCAAGTCAGCCAAACTACAGATTACTCTAGAAAACATCCACATGACTGTAGAAGGGCTCGAAAGAGAACAAACATTCGGGTGCGATCCTCTAGTTCCACAGCCAGACGCTGGAGACACCCTCGTAGATATAGATACCAGCTTAAGAATCCAGGTTGCGAGAACGTCTGTAAGGTATTCTGAGAAGATCGCACAACTATTGGTTCTAAACATAGAAGCTGAGAAAGCATACGATTACTGGATACTAGGGATTAGAACTTGATCTCGCGTATGACCATAACAGGACCGCAACAACCAAGAGTCTACGGTTGTGACCCACAGATCCCACAGCCCAACGAATCCACAAGTCAGTTAGATATAGACACTGGCCTACGCACACTAGTATTTCAGTCCACTCCACTTCCACCTATCATCATCGAACAACTGTCCTTACTAGATATAGCGGCTAACGAAGCTAGGGAATTCTGGACTAGGCCAGAAAATCATCCGTAGAGTCAATTATATTCATCATCCACTATATGACCTTATCGGAGATATACACGAAACAATCCCAGGTCATTTTCCACGTATTCCGCAACCCATAGATCGAATCACGCCAGAGCTCGATATTGATTGGAGCCTTCGAGCAGTCATCCTCATTGATCGATCTATCACACCAGTCCAAGTTAGAAGGGCCTTCTTTGCCTTAGATTCACAAATTCCACTAGTGCGTGTCGAAGACATTAGACTGCCTAACTAGTTTGTCTGCATATTCCATCCCCACCGGCTGTCTCGGCACGACCTCGGGAGGTCGGGTACGTGGAAGAGTTACTTGTTGATTCTCACGCTCGCCTGTCACTTTTCCGACGTACAAAATTGGTGAACCCGACGTGAAACAAACAATTGTTTCACCTTCTCTTTGAGAAGTTTTCAAATCTTCTCTCATCCACCTTCGCTCCTTCCCATTATTCTGCGGGTATTCATATACCCCCCGAATATGTCGGGATTCGATGCATATGGCAGACCCCTCTTGGGTCTTGAGGCATACTACGCCCAACAGAATAGGGAATCATCACCCTCGCTCTCAGTATGGGGTGACAACTATTCAACTAATCAGTTGTCAACACAAACCCCAAGAATCAGATATAGTTCGTCTTTTCAAACTGAAGAGTTAGATCAACCCCTTCGAACCCAACAAACAGAGCCTTCAGGTTCAAACAATATGACGTTTACAGGAGAATCTGGTTCATCTCCTCAAATGTTACTCAGACCACAAATTAGTAGGCAATCAGATCCATACCTGGTCTTAGATGATGGACAGATCAACACGTTATCCTAGGAGTGAACAACGCTCCCGGGGAATGTACCCATCTATAGGAGGTTTACAAATACAACCCAAAATCTCTTTTCAAGAAAATACCTCTATGCCACTGCATACAGGAAATATTCTGGGAGAAACTTGGCAAGATAGCGATCAGTTTATGATAGGATATCACGTACCTTTACAACACCAAGGTATACAACAAACGCCACTCAGGCAAAGTACCGTGACTTCACCAAATGAAGTCATTTCAACGTTAGTAGAAAGAGTGAGAGGGTTAGAACTGGCTCAAGCAAGTCAAAATTCTCCGTTCATACAAACAGGAAGTTCCAATCCTCCATACCACTCTGGTCAGGTAGATCTCCTTACGGGAGTAGGCACGTTAGGCATGCCTCCTCAATATCCACAACAAACGCCAACAAGGCCTATCATCTCTAACACTATTCCTCCCGGTCTAGTGTCGAACAGTCCATTCCTCGACAATACCCCGTCCTACTTAAACATATACTCTAAATCACCACAAGGAGATATGTTCTCCTCTCCCGGCATGTTTGCTCAAACGCAGGGACCTCCCTATGCCCCTGCCAACGCGTACGCTGCACCGTATCAACAACCTATCCCACCACCACTCCCTCGTGCCAAAACACCATCAATGGTGAAAGCTATGCGATAGGGACTTATTCAGAATATCTAAAGGAACCCTTAGATTTCACCATACGAAGCGTCATGCTTCCAAGACCTCTCCCTGATTTGCCTAAGTTCAAGGGTGAGGGAGATCCAAACACACATATCAAAGCTTACGCTACAGCCATACGAGAATTACTCCCTTGGGATGGGGTTGTTGCTAAAATATTCCCCAAAACACTGGAGGGCATTGCTCTCGATTGGTATTATAGAATACCTGAGGCTTCCATACATTCATTTAAACAACTCGTGTCAGAGTTCATCAAAGCCTTCGACATGAACAAACTGCTAAGAACAGGAATCAGGGAATTCTTGCACATCAAACAAGAACACAATGAATCTGTCGCCCATTTCATCCAGAGGTGGCGTACAGTTCTTTACTCTTCAGCAAGTGCTCCAAACATGGATCAGATGGAACTATGTGATTTATTCCTTCATTCTCTCAGTAGAGAAGTGAAAGAAGAAGTCCAGAAGTTCCCACTAAGGACTTATGATGAAGTACTTGAGAGCTCTGCGAATAGATCAAGCAACGATAGATAGTGGTCGTAAGACATACGGAGCAAATGGGAGGTTAATCACCTCCACTCAAAATACTACAACTACCACAAATGTCAATCAAGGACCCAAAATCCTTAACAAAAATCATGGGGTAACAACGGATGGGGTAACCGACCAGCCCAAGAGGGTAAATGTCGTTAATACTCCGTCACAAACAAACAACCAGTGAAACAACAACTTTACCCCAGCGGTCAATACAGTGGATTTTAACCATCCACAACAACAACAACAACAACGGTGAAATCCCATACAAGGGCCAAGCCAAAACTCATTTGGTTACCAAAACCAAAGTCAAAACCAAAAACAACAATTCCAAAACTTTGGTCCTAATAGGCAACAGTTTGATCGGAATTTTAGGCCACAATACACACCAAACCAACAAAACGGGAATTATAATCCCAATTCTTATTGTGGTTTCCATAAAATTCATGGTCACGACACTAGAACGTGCCGTGACTACAATAAATTTATGCAACGTTTGCCAGAAGAACAAAGACAGTTCTTCACAGACCTGTTCTTGCGAGATCCGTCTCATCATCACCAAATACTCTCGCAGGGGCAGTTTCTCCTCAGAATGCTCCCCTCAAGATCTTTAATGATCCGCTCCCAAATCATGACAGCAATAGGCTGAATCCAACCGGAACAAACAAAGGTGCAGTGACGGGAAACAATGACCATGAAGCCTCGACTTCATTAAATCCGTCAGTCGCGCCACAGTTGGGAGCTCAACCGAGACCTAAGATAGTCAGTTTGGTAGAATTAGACACTGAACTACCTATCGAAGCTATAACGAGAACACGAGAGTATTTCTCTCAACCAAGCCCAAGTCATCTGCCAGAGACAGATAAGAGTCAGCAAATAGTTGAAAAACCCATCGGTGCCTATGATTTAATTAGTGACCTAACAAAGACCTTTTCACACATTTCATTTTTGGACTTACTAAAGAACTCTCCCCCTCACAGAGCTGCTCTTTTAGAAGCATTAGGTCTAGGCCATCTAATTAACATCACTCCACCTCCCGAAACACAAGTAAATCACGTAGATTTTGATATCCACCCTCCGGGGCAGCCGGACAAGGATGTCGAATTCATCTTCGAAATAAGTAAAATGCCCACAGATGCTGAGATCGCACACCGAGGTGACCCAGCCTTACACTTGCAAGTGTGGGTTTATAATAACTATGTAAAATGGGCAATGGTTGTGATGGGGCTGCAGTTAACATAGTCCCTTTCTCTTTCCTCCAAAAACTTGGATATGGAGAAACAAACTGTTCCACTACACGAAATACCTTGAGAGGCTATGATAGCCTTAAAGCCACTTCGATAGGAACTATAATACTGCCGGTCACCTTAGGGCCCAAAACCATCTTGACTGAGTTTTATATTATAGATCGGGAAACTAACTATAATATGATCCTCGGCCGACCTTGGATACATCGAATGAAGGCAATCCCTTCCACGCTATTTCAAGAAGTAAGATTCTTGCATCTGGGAAAGGTATTTGTAGCCAAAGGCGATCCAAAACCTTTCGATTTGCACCTAGCTGATTTAAAGAAAAGACCAGGGGTGCACTCAAAATTTGAGCTGCCAACAAACCAACTTAATAAACCCTCTGACCCAAAGCCAGAGGAAAAGTTGATACCTACAACGGATCTTGAAACTACCAGCATAGCCAAAACAATTCCAACCCCTAAAGGTAAAACTAAAGAAACAGTATCATTAGGGACTACTGCGAAAATCGTTGAGTTGATAGAACAAGATTCACCAATGTTCTTACCATTCGATTCAGTAGGCATAGGATTTTCCCTAGGTGTTGGTTCCTTACCAGCAGAGGATCTCTGTATGGTAGAAGTAGAGTGTGCAAACGCAGCAGATGCCCCAACATCTACACTCCCGGCTAAGTATTGGACTCTCCATTTCGATGGAGCTAAATGTCGTTATGGAGCGGGGGCAGGTATAATTCTTACTTCACCCGAGGAGAAGGTCCTCCCATTCTCTTTTAAGTTAAACTTTGAATGCACAAACAATGGCGCTGAGTACGAAGCCCTCCTCCTTGGCCTCACCTTAGCTAGAAGAATTGGTATTAATAACATCAGAGTCTTGGGAGACTCGCAATTAGTAACAAACCAAGTTTCTGAAGTATATGAAACTAAAGCCGAACATTTACAACTCTACAAAAACGTTGTATTAGATTTAAGCAAGGCGTTTAACTTCATATCCATTGAAGCGATCCCAGAGAAAAAATCTTCTCGCCGATTCAATAGCAACCTCAGCATCACGTTTTACTCCAAGCAATGAGCTAGAAGATACTCACTTCACAGTATCCATTCGTGACGAACCATTAATAAAAACAATGACAAATCCTCTTTTTAGCGGAAGTGAATCTACCATCCTAGACCATGTTGGAAATGATGCGGCTACTTTGGATTATTTAAATGCCTATGCAGCATTACATCTCTCCTATCACATGCTAGATTTATCCCTGATTCCACATTCGTCTTCCTACTTCGGAAATCCCGTAACGGATCTTCCCTCACAAAGGGAACCTAGCATATATGCAATAGAAAATGGGGATGATTTAGATTTACCTCCAGCACCACCTGAGTTCGAAGAGGGTAACGCCTCTTTAATCGAAGAAACAATCGATGTCAACATTGGGACAGAAGATGAACCAAGAATATTGAAACTAGGTTCTTCGTTGACACCAGAAGAAGTGGAAATACATACTCAGGTTCTCAAAGAACATCAGAAGGCATTTGCATTTAATTACAAGGAGATGACGGGAGTCGCACCCCACATTGCGGTACACAACCTCGTCACTAGATCGGATGCAAAGCCAATTAAACAAAAATCAAGACCCATGAAACCCAAAGTAGCTCTCATGGTAAAAGAGGAAGTAATAAAACTCCTTCAGGTAGGATTCATCAAGCCAGTTGACTACTCCCAATGGGTATCTAATATCGTTCCCGTTCTCAAGAAGAATGGAAAGATACGCATTTGCATAGATTTCCGAGACATCAACAAAGCGTGTCCTAAAGATGATTTCCCATTACCATCCATAGACGTTATTGTTGATGCAACAGCTGGTTTTGAACTCTTGTCTCTCATGGATGGATTCTCGGGATACAACCAAATCAGAATATCCGAGCAAGATCAAGCTAAAACCACGTTCATAACTCCTTGGGGAACCTATTGCTATGCTGTCATGCCTTTCGGTCTCAAAAACGCTGGTGCTACATACCAGCGGGCTATGACTTATATATTTCACGATTTAATTCATAAAATCATGGAATCCTACGTAGATGACTTGTTGGCTAAGGCCAAGAAGCGTTGTGACCATCCCGAAGTACTCCGCGTCATTCTTTCACGTTTAATAGAATACGGAGTCACACTAAACCCAGAGAAATGTGTCTTTGGTGTAACAGGAGGAAAGCTCCTAGGTTACATCATATCATCACGAGGGATTGATGTTGATCCAACCAAAATTGAGCTGTACTCGAAATGGTCCCACCTTGGACGAATCTGGAATCAGATCATTTCTCGGAAAGCTAGGTGCAATCCGAAGATTCATCCCGGACTTAAGCTTCACTATTCATCCAATCAACAATTTACTCAAGAAAGACTATAGCATTGATTGGACCGAAGACTGCAATGAAGCTTTCAACGCAGTTAAACGTTTCTTCTGTCACCACCTACGCTAATGCCACCTAAAGCTGGATCACCGTTAATCCTATATTCGCGAGCTACCATGTCTCGTTGCTTTGTATGTTGGCCCAAGAAGATGATGACAAGAGAGAACGTGTGATTTATTTCATTAGCCGAACACTGCTCGACTATGAAACACGCTATACACAAGCAGAGCGAGAATGTCTTGCCATAGTCTTTGCTACTAAACGTCTAAGACATTACATGCTGAATCAAGAAACAAAGGTCATGGTAAAGACGGACCATTTACGGACTTTTCTCACACAAGGTTCCTTATCCAAAAAGGCTGGACGTTTTATAACCTTAATGGGAGAGTTCGAATTAACATTTGTAAATCAGAAGTCAGTTAAAGGACAAATCATCGCGGATTGGTTAGCTGACAACCCATTAGACGGAGGTGATCTAGTAGATTTGGATTTTCCAGATGAATGCGTATACTACATCGAAACTCGACCTGCTATCTCTGAGTGCCCTTGGTACACTGATATCATTAATTATATCATGGACCATACGTACCCGGATGCAGTTACACCACAACAAAGAAGGTGATTACGCATAATCGTAGCCAAATATGTCATTATAGAGCAGGTGCTCTATCGAAAAGCATTCGATGGAATGCTCTTAAGGTGTGTCGACACAGAAGAGTCCAAGAGGATTCTCCATGAATCCCACAGTGGTATATGTGGAGGCCACTTCGGTGGCCATGCCACTGCTCGAAAAATACATCGAATGGGCTATTTCTGGCCCACTCTAGAACATGACGCGATAGAGTTTGCACGCAGGTGTCATAAGTGCCAAGAATTCTCCCACGAGATCCACATGCTAGCCTGACAAGCTCTCTGACCAATCGCAACTCCATGGCCCTTTTCTACATGGGGCCTGGACTTGATAGGGAAGTTCTCTCCCTCATCCACAGATGGCCATAATTTTATAATCACGGCCACTGAATATTTTACCAAATGGGTGGAGGCCATGCCTCTTACTACTGTACCTGGTTCTGTAATCGCTAAGTTCATTTTAAATCAAATCATTTGCAGGTACGGTATCCCACAAATCATTATCTCAGATAATGGAACTTCTTTCAAGAATGAAGAAGTTCGTGAACTATGCAACAAATTTAAAATAAGCCATCATACGGCTTCCTTGTATTATCCCCAAGCCAATGGGCAGGCTGAAGCAACAAACAAAACGCTGAAAGCCATTCTCCTTAAAACGGTGAAAGAAAACAAGCGAGATTGGCATTTGAAGTTATATCCGGCCTTGTGGGCCCACCGAACCTCAATAAGAACACCAACGGGAGCAACTCCTTTCTCGCTAGTATTTGGGGCAGAAGCAGTTCTCCCGCTTGAGGTCGAAATACCCAGTCTCCGCATTTCACTACAAGGGATTCTGGATGAAGACGCTTACAGAGAAGCACGTCTTTCCCAATTAGAAAGCCTAGATGAAACTAGGTTAGATGCTGAGCAGCGGCATAGAGCTTATGCTGACCGAATGTGCCGGCAATATAACAAGAAGGTTTATGAACGCGATATATACGAAGGTGATCTAGTTCTAAGACTAGACAGTCGGATCGACAAGAAGACCGGCGAAGGAAGGAAATTCCGGCCCAAATGGTTGGGCCCATACCGAGTCATGAAGGACTATGGAAATGGTGCATACCTCTTATGCACGCTAGAAGGTGAGGAATTTGGCGAAACAGTCAATTCCCTGCACCTCAAGCGTTTCTACGCATAAGCAGCTAGCACTACCTATATAACTATCTACATTGCATCTTCATATAGATTTAGATCATTTTGTCCACTTGTTCTTACACAAATTGTGATCAAGGAATCTATTCTCAAAGTAATTCATTACAAACTCATGATGTTGTTGGCACAAAACTTTCTAATCATATCTCTCCATTTTCACGATATCATCAATCACTTCAGAATCTTTTATCAAATAAAATCAAACATGACGAAGTCTTAACGGTAACCATACCAAGATCTGCAAGTTTGTTCTCACTTTGATTTCTTCTTAGGATTGGTGTCTTGCCTATGGTCTGTTCTAGAAGCTTCATGGTGTCACATCTATCCCATATACACATCTCTTTGGAAACAAGCATATACTGACATTTTACTCAAAAAGACAAGTCAAAAAGTGATTAAACAGAAAATTTTATTTTTACACATTTCCTTGCCCTACCAACCTTCGGTGATGAGCTTGCGTCTCTTACTAGTGACGTAGGGTTGGGAAAGGATGGAAATGCCCTTACTCACCTATGCCTTGCCCACGGTGATAAACCCATGCTTCTTACAGGTAGCATGGGGCAAGGTGTAGGGGGTCCTCTAGACAATGCAAATGTTAAAAGGTCATAAACAAACTATTCAAACTTTGAGTCAAAAATGAATGAATCAGATGTTCAAAATTCCAAGAGAGTTAAAAATCCTAAAAACCAGATTTTGTCTACTATGTGGCCATCTACGGGTCTAAGTCTGGATAAACCGCAAAGCAAGTCGCACCCAAAACTATGAAGTCATTCAGGTAGAGTAAGCTTGTAGTTCTCAACTTGGTTCCACCAAAGCTTCGTCTGTCTTTCATCACTATCATTTCACCATATTTCATAACTTGCGCCCTTCTTAGCTCTTGGTGATGAGCCCTCGCATCTTACTAGTTGCGTGGAGTTAGGAGTGGGGCAAGTTAATCATTCATCATCTTGGTTATTTTCATCACTTTGCAAAAACAAACATGAGGTATCAAAATTGCTCACGAAGCTAAGATTTAAGATCACAATATATCTACAATATCATGTATCAGCATCATGAAACACAAAAAGAAAGCAAGCATTTGCATCATCTGTTCTCCATTGCATACATTCTAGAAAGCATATAAAACATACATCGTAGTATACACGAGGAAGCTGGAAATAGAAAGGGAAAACACGAGTGACAAAGTTTTGATCCAAAAACGAATGCATATATATAAATAATCAATGTTTATATACAATGCCATCATGCTCTAGGCATGGTCAAAATGCTCAAAGAGCCCGTGATGTACAAAAGAATCTACAGTACAAAGCATACAGGGCCAAGTCACCTCTCAACCCCTACGCGACCCCTCCGAGGGTGCGCGCCCTCGCCTAGGACTCCGGCTACGCCGGCGCTCTGAATGCACGGAGGGCTCAGGGTCTCGAGGAGCAGCCGCGGTCTCACCACGAGAATGACTCCTCATAAGATGCTCGGCTGTCCTATAGCCTGCCAACTCTGTACGGAGAGTCGACACCATCCTGGCCACATGCCAAACGGGAGCGAAGACGTCAGTATGCCTACCGGCTGCTGAAGGCTCCCCGGCATCTACAGATAGCTCCGCACGGGTCTTATCCATAGGGATCATCAGAGAATCAGTGCATACCCTACGGATTAGATCCCGCCACTCGTCAACAGTCTCTGCAAAACAAAGAAGAAAAATGAATTAGAAGCTAGGCAAGAGACTAAAAGATACAATATCAAAACATAAGGAGAGATAGCAATTAAAAATCCTAAATTAAACAAACATTGAAAAGATGAGAGGATAACTTACTCGGATCACCGGGCCTCCAAGATGGGTCGCTGGGGCCAGCACCCGCCGCGAGATGCCCTTTGCCGGGCGAGGGGGCTGCTCCTGTAGTAGGAGCAACATGACGCCCCGCAACTGACTCATCCTCTCCACCATGGCCCTGGGAGAGTGGCTCCTCTGAAGCTAGAGTCTCTCTCTCTGCACTCTGCTCGGCCCTCTCTGCCTGCAAAATATCCTGAGTGTCATGCCACTCAGGATCGCTATCATCTGTCTGCTCCTCTGACCCTCCCTCTGTAAACTCCTCAGAATCGAGTCAATATCTATGGGGTCATCGCTGCTGTGAGCAGGACCCGCAGCAATCTGAAGCAAAGGTGCCCGGGGCGCACCGGCTCTCCCTCTAGCCCGAACTACCCTCCTGGCTGCAATGGGAGTGCCAGGAGTGATCAGCTTTGTCCAACCACGGCCTCTGGGCCCCCTCAGCCTCGCGGACTGATCATATAAGCCCAGGTGCCATTTGGGAAGCATGCCCGCATATGGAAGGCCGAACTGCTGAGGAACTCTGCCAAAAGGGTGTACCTCCACCCGTCCCACGCGGTCGATAAGCTGCCCTGTGGTGGAGCAGGAGATCAATGTAAGGGTCTCCTCACCCCATATGCCGGCCATAAGCCGGTACGGCGTCGCCTCCATATCTGTTGTGGTAAGGGAGGCAACTGGCTGGTGAGGTGCTCTAAGCACCGACATATCTGACCATCTAGCTGCCCTCACAACCCCTGGGTCTGCCACCTCTACCCCTCTGCCATAAGGAATAAAATGCTCATACACCCAACTCATGACTAGAGTCGGGTGGCTCAATGATTGTCCCTGCAAATGGACCACCCTGTATAAGTCATGGTAGGTGGTCCCCAGAATATCTGCGCCCCAGGCATATATCCGGCCATGCCCCTCTATCTGTGCAATGATGGGGGCCCAGCAGTATAGTAAAGTATCTCCTCCCTTGTCCCCGATCAGCCTCGAGGCAAGGATCCCCATGATAGCCTGTCGAAATACGGGGATGGGCAAATAAGGAATCGATCGAACTCTCACTCCCTTCTTCGACCCCGTAGAGATGGCTGCATCCCCCATGTAGCCTGCCCACTGTGCAATCTGTGCTCGAGACCCTGCCGTCTCCAGTGTGAGTCTCCTCCCGATGATCGGGACCCCCAGGATACGGTAGACATCCTCCAAAGTGATGGTCCACTCACCGCGGACCCCTGGCAATCGGAAAGTGTTCCGATCTGCATCCCAATATGAGAATAAGTCACAAAGAATGTGACTAGATGGCGTGACATGGGGCACGCGTGATATACAATATATGCGGCCCTCTGTAATGTATCCTCCTCATCCTGAGAAAGGGCATCCAATACCCCCGAAAGCCAATCACACTCTCTCTCTCTCGGCTCCATCTGATATACTCCTCCCTCGCCTGCATGCACCCAAAAACACACAAAACAGGGCAAGTTAGTATCTAATCAATATCGAGAGAGTCATAAAAGCATATAGAAATGATAAAAATACAAGTGCAATCTCAAAAGTTAAGCTCTTTTGCATTCTGTGCAAAACCGCCGCCCTGAGCAGGGGGGCGGTTTTGTAACCACCGCCTTAAGGGCGGCGGTCGTGTAACCGCCACCACACAGAGGGCGGCGGTCATGTAACCGCCACAGCCCGGCCAGCCGGCGGCGGCGATCGATCCCGAAAACCCGCGCGGGTTGTTAACCCCAAAAAGCCCAAAAGCGTAAAAAATAGACCATTTTAACTAAAAACAAAGCCTACCCAGTAGGCGCCCCCCCTAGATGGACCTTTTGAACCTAACATTTTCAAAAATAATCCCCCCATTGCAAAGAATTTGCCATTTCAAATTTGAAGAGGGAAAAACACAAAATGGAAGAAAACCAACCTGTGATCGCTGAGGTCGGTGTTCCGCTCGTGGAGGCATGATCACGATCTCGCTGCGAACGTTTCGACTCTACTCGCGTGAGAAACCGTCACCGTGGGTCCCAGAGCTCAAAATCAATCAAATCGACTCGCGCAAATGAATAGGAAAATGGGCCCACTTTCATATATATATCGTTCTGTTTCGTTTTAAAATGACTTTTTCGCAGGTTTGGAGCGCTGTTGGAGGTAAGTTTCTATCCCCGCACGAATGGTACGTTCTCCTTCCCTATTATTTTAGCGTTTATCTTCCAAGTTATTGCATCTATCTGCACTTGAGTTCTCTTTTCATTTTGCAGGTAGCGGGAATTTCGATGGCGTCATCTCAACACACGGACGAGTAAGGTATAGCTTCTAACTCCCCATTTCGGGACTGCCATACTCGGACCCACCGTTTTATGCCTCTTCATGGCTAAAACGCTTCTCCGAGGGGGCAATATGTATGTACCCAAAATTGTAAGGTCTTGTCTTGCCCGAGCAGTGTAACAAGTGCCCGATGATGATACGGAGTCTCTCGCATGAGTGTTCGGGATCCGGAAAAGCCCTCGGAGTATGCGTTAACATCCCGCGTGCCCAACTTAGCCCCGCGCCCTTTATTTTCCCCTTTTCCCTCTTTCCTTGGCCTCTTGACCTTGATGTGAAACCGCCGCCTGAACGCCCTAGGGGGCGGTCTATAACCGCCGCCCCCTTTGCTCGGGCGGCGGTCCGGTCTGCGCGTTTTCGAGAACGCTCTTTTGACACAACTCTCGTGAAATATCACGTTTCACCAGCTTTTCTTTTTGCCCCTGACTTGAGCATGCATTAATGTTTTGGTCCCACAAATGAGCAGTGTGCTTTTCCTTTGTTTATTGTTTAGGAGTTCAATTTGGTTTTGGTTTTGAGTTTTGTTGGAATTCCTATAAATGCATGGTTTGTGTACAATGTATTGTTTCAAATCTGAGTTTTTTGGTGAAGAATTTGGTGAAGAATTTGAGCTGGAGCTTTTGGTCACCATTTTTCCTTGTTAGAGTCTTCTGATTTTTAGTGTTTTGGTTAGCTTGCTTAGGATTGATAGCATAGTTTATTTCATACTTGGTTAGTATTGTTCAGCTGTTGGTAAGCCACAGACCCATCTTGTGCAGGCAGTGCTGTTGTTTCATCCAATCCAGTTAGAAGCTTGCCTCTGAATTCCTCTTTGCTGTAGATTTATTTTTACTGTGTCTTGGAGTTCTTAGTTCAATTCATTATATACCTGGTTAGCTTTATTTAGGTTTGTTGGTAAGCCACATATCCAACTTGTGCAAGCAGTGTCTTTATTTTGAAATAGAATAGCTTGGGAAGCCATTAAAGTTGCAGGTTTTGCTCTTCGTATAGGATAGTTGCAGGTTCTGGTCGCTTCATGTTGCATGACTCGCAGTAAAATCCCGCTAGGAATCGCATAAGCCAAGCTCTGTACTCTTGCGCTATCCCTCTCCTACTCGCATTCTCGGTCACATATTACAGGCTGTCCTTGTCCCAAAATCTACTCCTATCGGTGCTAGCATTACACACTTTTTTACGGATCCAAGTGAACACGAAAGAACGAGAAGATCATACTGAGGGGACGAGATCATACACACACCATCGGATTCGCCACTGTTCTGCGGAATCCAGGTTTTAAATTTCAAAGTTCTAGTCAGACTCATATCAAATAGAGTAGTTAATCGCTTTATTTCATTTCATTCTATTCTCGATATTGCCAGGGAAGCTGTGGGGATTGATAGTTTCTGAGAAACTATGATTCACTCCTCACTTCTGAGGTAGGATCGAGAATCTTGCAGGTAGATTAGACAGGTTATTTTATTCATTTAGAATAATTCTACAAATCACACAGGCAAATAACCACACTCGGTTATCTTGTCTATTTTTAATTATTGTTTAGTTATTATTTCTAGATATGCTTAAAATAGTTTGCTTTCCTTAAAATTGTTAAATATTTCAGAGAAGAATAAAAGTTATATGCAGTTAGATTTATTTCACGTAATTAGAATTTGCTTCATTACAGTTAGTTTTTCCTTTTATGACAATTACGGGACCTCAAGAGCCCAGGGAATATATATTTGAGCCAATCGTGCCTCAACCAAACCTCGTCACAGCGATAGTTGACATAGACCAAAATCTCAGGATACAAGTATTCCGAACAACCACAGATTTACAACTGATCAGTTCTCAGTTAAGAGGATTAAACATAGAAGACGACCAAGCACATGCGTTTTGGTCAAGTCAGCCAAACTACAGATTACTCTAGAAAACATCCACATGACTGTAGAAGGGCTCGAAAGAGAACAAACATTCGGGTGCGATCCTCTAGTTCCACAGCCAGACATTGGAGACACCCTCGTAGATATAGATACCAGCTTAAGAATCCAGGTTGCGAGAACACCTGTAAGGTATTCTGAGAAGATCACACAACTATTGGTTCTAAACATAGAAGCTGAGAAAGCATACGATTACTGGATACTAGGGATTAGAACTTGATCTCGCGTATGACCATAACAGGACCGCAACAACCAAGAGTCTACGGTTGTGACCCACAGATCCCACAGCCCAACGAATCCACAAGTCAGTTAGATATAGACACTGGCCTACGCACACTAGTATTTCAGTCCACTCCACTTCCACCTATCATCATCGAACAACTGTCCTTACTAGATATAGCGGCTAATGAAGCTAGGGAATTCTGGACTAGGCCAGAAAATCATCTGTAGAGTCAATTATATTCATCATCCACTATATGACCTTATCGGGAGATATACACGAAACAATCCCAGGTCATTTTCCACGTATTCCGCAACCCATAGATCGAATCATGCCAGAGCTCGATATTGATTGGAGCCTTCGAGCAGTCATCCTCGCTGATCGATCTATCACACCAGTCCAAGTTAGAAGGGCCTTCTTTGCCTTAGATTCGCAAATTCCACTAGTGCGTGTCGAAGACATTAGACTTCCTAACTAGTTAGTCTGCATATTCCATCCCCACCAACTGCTTTTCAGCACGACCTCAAGAGATCGGGTACGTGGAAGAGTTACTTGTTGATTCTCATGCTCGCACTTTGTCGCTTTTCGACATACATTGGCCCTATCTACGCACTAGCCTAATCTATTAATTTAGTTATACATTTCACACCTAGCGAGCTCATGTTTCTCCCACTCACCTCAGCTTCAAATTGATATGGCTCTCCATGATATTTCTATGAGTTTGACACATATGAATCTGGATCCCAAGGTGCTTCATACCTATTCTATAAATACTTTGGCCGAATGGCCTTGTCATTGAGTTGGTTATTTCTTTTCTCATTGGCATAGATCAGCTAAGCCACGAACTCCATTCGAATGCCTTGTTTTTTATGATCACAAGCTACCACTTACATAACACCAATTTATTCAAAATGGTGATCCATTCACTTGCACCTTGTACATCCTTGAACAAGTTGCACATTCCACTACCAATTTGTCACCTATAATGTTACCATGATGAGCTCATTACTTATCTCACCGAGTTCAATGTGATAGTGAATTATAACTTACTCGTGAGCTCACCTATTGATGCCAATCCATTCAGGTGAGTCACTCACTCCACCTCAGATGCCAATTCATTTGAGCTCAAGCTATTACTACTTTACTTCAAGACTTTAACTTGGTCCTTGTGGATCATCTAAGTAGCCTTAAGCTTGACTCATTGAGTTACTTATTGACTCGGATACTTTGAACTTATCTTATCTATGTTTGGAACTCGGTACTCCCTCACATACATGCCAACATTACATCTAAAGAGTTCAACACCGAATAGCTCATTTGTGGCCTCCATGAGCTCGCCAAGATGAAAAAATAATTAACCTCACATCCATTTAGCTCGACCGAGCTATATTGAAGGTCGCTCTCCTTATTCATTGTGTAATCTCACCTCGATCCCCTTATATGACACTCGATATTTTCTTGAATGCTTTCATCCTTCTTTCTTAACACCATGGAATTCATAACCGAACATTAGAAAATTATATACACCAACTCTAACCATTTTAACTCAGTAGATCCCGTTGTCCATTTTTGTGCAGGAGGAAAAAAATGGATAACAACTCTTCCCATAGCCTTCACCACACCGCCATTATCACCTTGGCTAACCCATCCCCTTCCACCATCTTCTTTCCCTTCTACATCACATAATCCATCTTCACCTTTACCCAAGAAAGTGGAACTAAAGTCCAAAACCCACTACCCTCCAAAGAGGTAGTTAAACCTACACTACATTCAACCGCTAGCTCATCTACTACATGTTTACCCAAGAAGGTGCAATCCAAACCTAAAACCATACTACCTAGAAAATAGGTCGTCAATCCGACTCAACCTCCGATTCCACCTCCCATGGTGCTTCTCCCAAAAAATCTCCTATACTTCCATCTAGACCCACACTTACTTCATATTGTGATCCATTAGTAGGGTCTTACACCAACATATTAGCTAACCTTTTGGAAACCTATGTAATTAGATTGCCACCACATAGACCTTATGACCCACTCCAACCTAAACCGTAAGGGTTTGAAGATACAAAAATTTGTGCTTACCATCATGTGCCAGGGCATGACGTGGAAAATTGTAAGGCTCTTAAGACTTTTCTTCTCTAAATATGTCCTCCTGAAGAAAATTTTGACAATGATGATCTTTTTGATGAGGACCCTAGTCCACTTCAACCTATCACCACACACTCTTATCCCTTACCTATTCAGCGACCTTCATCTCCCCTCCAAACGCTTTTATCCTCCTCCAACATTCAAGATCAATATGGCCCGCATAAGAGAGCGAGCCAAACCTCCGTAAAAATGCCAATGCCTTTGCATTATTTTCGAAAAACCAATATAATCCCTCACCATATTTTTTCCTATCCCGTCACTACACCTATCACAAATCACTTTCTCCTTTACCATATATTAATATGGTTAACATTACCACTCAATCTTAGAAGGAAAAAGGAAAGGAGAAAAAACCAGCCCATCCACCACTCTTTTACCCAATATCCGATCTACACCAAAGGCCAAAAATCACTATCCGTGGACCCACATACCCTATTTTTGATGGGGTTTCCCATCGTATAATGCTTAAAAAAATTGCACCAATATCCTCTCAAAATTCCTTATATGACCTTGTCCAAACCTCTCGAGTCTCATCGACATGAACTCATTGAGGTTATCCAATCTATTGAGGTTTTACCTAATGACCCTACTCATCTGGCACTGTTATCACTCCTCACCATGTGGCTTCTCTCATCACTTCAGCCCTTTCCTTTACACCCACTACCACTCATGAAGTATTTGATCTTCATTTCTCTCGACGAAGAGATTGTACATCTCCAATTAGATGATCTTGATCTGCGCTTATTAATTTATGTCTACATTGATAATATACGTGTTCGACACATTATGATCAATGACAGTGCTATTATATACATCATCTCTTCTCATGCATACAATCAAATGCGTATCACCGCCAATTGCATGTATAATAACCCAGTTATGTTGCGTTCATTCAACGATGCCATGAATTCCACCCTTGGCACCATCATTCTCCACATTCGTGTGGGCCCCTGTACCATTTCTGAATTGTTCTATGTCTTAGAGGGGGAATTCCAATACAACATGCTGCTTGGCTGACCTTGGATCCAAACCATGGGTTATTTTCCTTCAACATTACACCGTTGTTTAAAATTTGAACATGAAGGAAACAACTATACCATTCCAATCAACCCTTAACCATTCAAGGCCTATAGTATGTTATATTGACCTATTTATGTCCTTGTACAAGTTAAGGCATCTATCATCGCTAGCACTTCCCCTTCACCCATGACCTCATCCACCAATTTTACCGCTACATATTCCAAAACTAACTCCTATATTCCCACTTTGCCATGACTTTTGTAGCTGACCCATCACCAACCCATCTACTACTAAACCAACCAATGCTTCCTCTTCCCAAATGTCCAATAATTTATCCATTCTTACTACCCAAATACCTACTACCGATCCCATAGAAGGTGTTTTTCAATGCCTCACTTTGGGGGAGTACCACCTTTATAACATTGACACATTCCTTACTCCTTAAGAGTATGGAAAACTTCACCAAAATCCCAACTATGATCACCACATAGGCTAGGTTTTCCCTTATGGTCGTCCCCACCTTCGTACTAACTTAGCGTATGTGGGACTTGATGCTTGTACATACTCACCCAAGCAACCTTCCCAAAATCAACCATTTTCATTTGACCTTCAATCTCTCACAAACCGCCACTTCGCCCACACCTTCCTCCATCATTGTGCTTAGAAGGGATTCATATTTGGTTTCTATGAAAACGTTTTCATATTCTCATCCCATGTGCCACTCATGAGCATAAAGACTATAGTAGTATTGTATTTTTGAACCATCTCCCAAGAAGGCTCAAGTCGAATTCATTGAGGATGATAAACATTCCCACCCCATTCAACAACTTCACCACCTTCACCTATAGAGTCTATGGAACTAAAATCTATTCTTCCTAAATTTTTGTTTTTGTGAATACCATTTCCTTGGGACCTCTAACCTATCAAAAATATGGTGAGGCTCCCTCTTCTCTTTCCTTCCTATATCCTCACATGATCGATGATGATACACCTTTTATTAATGTCATTCAATGCAAGGAAGATGAGTCTATTCTCACCTACCTTAGTACGAAAGATTCTTATATTCACCAATCATTACCTTTTGAGATACAAACTATGTTGAATGAATTGACCATCGAAATTAATATTCACACTTAGGAAGACACACACATTCTAAAAATAGGCCAATCTTTAGATGTTGCTGAATAGGAAGATTTTACTTCTTTTCTTCGGGATCATAACAACGATTTTTCTTGGTCCTACGATGATATGCCCCATATTGACCCAAAATTTTTGGTCCACAATATCGTAACTATTCCTAAGGCCAAACCCATGAAAAAAAAGCTATGGAAAGTGAATCTTCGTATTGACCTTCTTGTCAAAGAATAACTTCAATGCCTTCTTTTAGTTTCCTTCATCCAACCCATTAATTATCCCCAATGTATCTCTAACATTATTCATGTCATCAAAGTGATAGGGGACTCTACATTTACAGAGATTTCGTGACCTTAACTTAGCTTGCCCCAAGGATGACTTTCCTTTACCTAGTATTGACCATCTAGTTGATCTCATCACCATCCATGAGATGCTATCACTCATGGACATTTTCTCAAGTTATAACCAAATATTACTTTCGCCATAATATCAACACAAAACCACCTTCGTCACTCCTTAGGGGACCTCTTGCTATCATGTCATACGCTTTGGCATTAAAATGTTGGTGCTAAATATCGGGGGATATGAATTATATCTTTCAGACATTATACATTGTATATTGGAATATTATGTTCATGATCTTATTTCCAAATCCAAACATCGAGCCAAACACCTTATAGTCCTTAAGGTCATCTTCGATAGGCTCATCAAGTACTATGTTCACCTTCAACCTAAGAAGTGTGTCTTCGTTGTTCTCTTCATAAATCTCCCCGGTTTTACTATTTATTTGTGTGGCATTGAATTTGATCCCACTAAAATAAAGGTTATTATCTAAATTCCTCCACCTACTAACCTTCGTCAACTTTGTAGTCCAGTAAGGTAAGTTGCAATCTATTCGCATTTTATTTCACAGCTTTTCTGATCATTGCCATCCATTTCATCATCTCCTCAAAATGATATCTCCTTTAAATGGGATGATGAATGCCATAAAGCCTTTGATACCTTAAAACAATACCTCCTCTAACCACTCGTGCTCATTCCCCTAAGGATGACCAAGCATTTTACCTTTACATTTTTGCTACGATCATTCCTGGTGCCATGCTTTCTCATTAAGATGAGAAACATAGGTAGTAAGAGGTTTATTATATAAGCCATACCCTTTTAGACTACGAAACTAGATATAATCACGCCAAAAAAATCTTCTTAGCCTTAGTTTTTATCTCCACTAAACTTTTCCATTACCTACTCAACCACAAAACCTTTGTTGTCACCAATACTAATCCCTTATATTATATGTACGCTAATCCTTACAAACATCAACGTGCTACACATTTGATAATGCTTCTTGCTAACCTAAGATCTTCAATTCATCCATCAATTATTTTTCAAAGGAAAAACAATTACGTAGACCAACTCGTAAACACCTCTCTCCAGAAATCAATCCTCTAACTTTGATTTCCTTGATGAATCCATCAATACCATCTCTTTAGACAATACCATTTACCATATGACCTTATTCTTTGATGGTTCCAAATGTTAGTGTAGGGGTGGTGCCAAAGTTATCCTCATTACTCTTGATGGTGAGCCTATGCCATTATATTTCAAACTTGATTTTGATTTTACTAACAATATCGCTCAATATGAAGCACTCGTGTTAGGTCTTCAAACCACCATAGCCTTAGATGTTAAATAGATTAATATCTTTGGCAAGTATCAAATGGTTGTGAACCAAGTTAATGGTATATACCAAGTGTTGTAATGAGATCAAAAGTATAAGCATCATGTTGACATACTTTTGACTACCTTTGATCATTATGAACTTCAAACCACACTACATTCCACTAATAAATTTGTGGATACCATGGCCTGTCTTGCTTCTCAAATCCCCGCTTCACCCTCCAACTTGAAAATATTTGTCACAATACAAAGGTTGTAATCACCCTCTTATCTATTTCGAGACATCAACCTTGTAGCAACCATTGAAACTGACCCACTTGAGCTTTGGTATAAGTAGTTTTTTGACTACCTTTCCCTTTCCATTTTTCCTCCGTATATTACTAGTAATGGAAAACGATCCTTTCTCCAAAGTGTCTCACACTATTTCATCATGGGTGGTCTTATTTATAAATGTGGTTTCGATGCTATCCTCTAACGACATCTTCCAAGTGATGAAATTACCTACACCATCAAGGATGTTCACGATGGGATTTTTTAGTGTCACTTCAGTGGCTTAACTGTCACTAAGCTCATCATACACCTAGGATATTATTGGCCAACCCTAAACTATGATTTTTGTGACTATGTCAAGCATTTTGTCCAATGTCAACAATACAATAATCTTCATCAAACCCCTATTCATGCCTTATAATTCACATGATAACTTTGGCCTTTCTCTCAAAGGGGTTTGGATCTTTTCGAGAGATCAACACCCATTCTTCCCAACACCATTAATGGATCATAACCACTACCGAGTATTACACTAAATGGGTGGAAGCCATACCTCTTAGTCTTACAAAATATGAGAAAATATGTGAATTCATCAACCATCACATAATTTTTCGTGTTGGTGTCCCTCACCACCTCATCATTGATAACGGAAACCAATTCAAAAACAAAACCCTATGGAAACTCTATGATGTATTCAACATTCAACTCGGTTTTTTCATCTTACTATTCTCAAATAAATGGCCAAGTAGAATCAACCAACAAAACCTTAAACAAAATTATTATGAAAATTGTTGATTAGCACACGTACATTCCTTTCGCCTTATGGGATTATCGCACTAGTATTCATACATCAACTGTTGCCATGCCTTTCTCTTTGGTCTATGGTAAAGAGGTTGTCCTGCCTCTCGAAGTCCAAATTCCATATCTTTGTATCTCACTCAAATATATGCTCAATGATGATGATTTTCACCAGGATCCTTTGAAACAACTTGAGTTATTAGATGAGAACCATATAAATTCTCTTGATCACCTTCAAATCTACAAAAATGTGTCCACAAAGAACCTTTAAGGTCGATGACCTTGTCTCGAAGGAAAATCAACATGTAACAAAAGTGCCAAAAAGTAAATGGGGAAAGTTTTCTTCTAATTGGCTTCACCGTATATCATTACTCATACCTATGGATTAGGTGCTTATCATTTATCTTCACTCAAGGTAAACTCGAACCTAAACCCTCAATGTCTTACATCTTCAATGATTCTATTATTGAATCAAGTCATAGGCCACCTTATGTATACTAAGCACTTATCCCTTGAGCACCATTCACCTTTCACTTACCTATTTTAAGGATCAATGACTAAACAAGAATCATGTGATTACCTATCACCCTTCAACCTTATCTTTAATATGAGTACCATGACTCTAATCATGGAATGATTCTCATGGATAATTGTTTTCCTTTTCAATATGGAATCCCATGGTTGTTTGATGGTCTTTTGTCCCTTAAAACCTATCTTTCATAGCTAACCCATGTGTGTTATGGATTTTTCTTCAAAAAAGAAGCCTATACTTCTCTATAGTATTGTCCATGACTTAAAAGTCCAAAAAACAATTCAAAAGTAATATACAGGATTTTCAAATTCAAACTCCTTGAGTCAAACTTCTATAAAAAGATGACTCCCTCAAAAAGGACATATAATCTTTCTATCTTGCTACTATAAATAGACTGCTCCCTCGAAGGAAAACTATACAAAGCTAGCCATACTGTACATAGTCTATCACAAAAAGAAGACTATTCCTATAAAAATAAAATAAAAATATTCTAAAGCTTCTCGCATCGATTAGCTTCATGAAGAACTCAAGGAGATATTATATTCATCCCACATAGACTTCCCACATCGATCATTCTATAAAAAAATAGAAAAAGAAAAAGATGATTTTTTCATCATGGACTTGCCTATTTTGATCTAAAGTCTATTGCTAAAGAGGCATGCTATCTCACACTGGTTACACTAAACCAGCCTTCTGTTCACCTCACCGTGTTGTCTTTCTAACCTTCTACCTACTTTAGGGTTGTGCCGTAAATGTGACATTTTGTGATCATGTGACCTTCTTCACCCTTAGAATAGTCAATCAGTGCAACACCTTAAGGGTTTTAGGTTCATACGACATCCTTGGTATGATAGAATCATACTTGGTTCTTACAAATTAGGTGGCTCTTTCTGCTCCTCTTACCATTCACATTTTTTTCTTACTTACTTGATTCTCCTATATAGGACCAAACCTTCGACACCTATATTTTGGGAATTCCTCTTTCACCATAATCACCGATGCCTATTCGACCCCAAAATCTCCCATGCCTATTTGACCTCAATTTAACCATGCCTATGACCTAGACTCAACCATGCCTAAATGACCTAGACTCAACCATGCCTAAATGACCTAAATTCAACCATGTGTAAATGACCTAGACTCAATCCTACCAAAACCTACCAACCCATTCTTCTACCTCATCATATTCTTCCCTAGCTTATGGGAGAACTACATCGGCCTAAGGCCCCTTTTCACCAAGGCTATATAGGTAACACTGAGGGGCATGGGGCCTTTGGAGATTAGCTCACCAGTCTTTCCCCTAACCAATTTTCCCTCTTTTATATTCACATTCTACCTTAGTTGGTTTCCATTTTACAAAAACTTGGAAATTAAATCAAATGAAAAACATAACCAAACCATGCCTATACCTAATTCCATCATGCCTAAATCACCTTAACTCAAACCATTCCTATACCTCAAACTTGACACCTCGTCTTGTTGTTTTCCACTCCTTCACTTATCCTTTGTCATTTTCTAAAAGTGAAAAGCTTAAAATGATTCTATAAAACATGGATTATTACCTTTTTAACCTGAAATCAACATGATCGATGTCACCATGTCGTGATGTAGCAAACCGACGTCGGTTACACTATAACCAATATCACACCTAACATAATCATTTGACCTACCCTATGCCCATTTTTGCCTATAAACAATGTTTCTCCAATAACTTTTGAACTTACCAACACCTATTACACCTTACCCGCAAGCCTCCATTACTGTAGATTTCCTTAATCTTGTGTTTAGGGACATATTATTTAGCTATAACTCGGCCTTACCTATGGCCTAACCTAAATAACCCAACCTGAATTTCCTTTTGTGACATTTTAATTTGTCTACTCACTATACCTTGCAATGTCATACTCGTGTTGTTTAGCCTAATGACCTTACCTTACCTAATGACGTGATGTTTAACTCGAACATAGCTTTAGTGGCATGGAACACAACCTATTTACCATTCCTACACCAAAATTCATTATGCTTCATGACCATAGCCTATACCTTGGATACCCAAATCAATTCAACCTCATTTGGATAAACCTATCTCCCTTTTAACAACATAGAGTTTGCAAGCTCTTCCACCTTGTACCATATTACAATCTATACATGTATGCAGCATTTGATTGTCATTACCCAAAATTACCATACCCTTAACTAATGACCATCACTTTCATCAATAACATATTTATCAAACCACTCCTCGACTACTTTCCTACCTTATCGGTTCATGGTTTGAGGGGGTCATCTTCACCTACTTAGGGAAACCTAATTTGCGTTATACCAGATACCAACTCCCTATTTTTGTCAACATCACTTACCAATAGAAGCTACGTAATAAAAATGGGCAAATGTAGACACCAAATTTGGGTCACACTCCCTTGGTCCCCTTCAATCTATTAACGTAATACATTTACCTAATCATGACCCCTTCATCCCATACTAATATTCATCCTCACATTATTAGTTGATTAAATTATTCTAATTAAGTTAATTTCACCTTCACACCTCCACCTCATTGTTACACCTCACCTTAGAACCATTCCATGGGAATTTAACTCATAATGAATGATTCATCACTCTCAAGCAGTGAGTCATCACTCCCAAAGGTGGTGAATCACCACTTAACCTAACTAAATAATACTTATTTCTAAACCTAATTAGACTTATTTTTATGACCTTATTACATTCTCTCACGTGAAATCCACTTCCTTAGGTGGAATCAATCAAAATCACCACAAAATAATAAATATCTGCATATTTTTGGTAAACCTAGACTTTCTCACCTCAACCGACACCTGGTCACCTAACCACCATCGGTTATCTTATATAAAATTTCACAACTCTTTACATGGGTTGGTCATTTAGATATTGGAGCCTGATTACATTCAAGTGCAAATCTTCAAGCCCTCTTACATCTAGACGACGAACACACACAACCACAATACAAGACAAAAGTTGTTTTTCACTTCAAGAGCATTGAATCTTCATGGAAACACTCTAGAGTATTATCGGGACATTGAATACAAAATATATTCATGAATAAAATACCATCCTCCTACACCTCCCAAGATATGCAAGACATCAAGTAAATATTGTGATCCTAATCATTTTTCTTATTCCTTTGTAGATCTCTATTTTATTTTAGTAGTTTATTTCCTCTATTGTCTATACATCAACTTCCTCCCATCAACCAACTATTCAACCATCCCAAGCCTTTTCAAAGCATTCCAAACCTCCTTCTTAGTATCCCCGAGTCTTCTCAGCCATATTATGACCCAAACCATACTACCCTCGGTCTGTGTGCAATCACAAAGATTCTAAAAATCTCTATTTAATAAATTACTACCAAATTTCCCTACCAATGTCACCACCTTAATCATCATTGGTATCACCTCTGTCTGATGTAAGTTACCTTAATCATCATTAGTCTCCCTCTCTACCAGCATCGGTCACTATGTTTTCTGTTAACCTTCACTAAACTACCTCTAACATCACCTAAAATCCACTCTAGACCTTACCGATACCTCTCGTGACCTTACTTAACACCCCGTGACTGTTCTAACCGTAAAAATACCTTTCCTCATGCTAAATTAGTTTATATTTTAATACTTTTCTTAATCTAGTTTGTTGATAACATTTTGAGATACCTAAATCAAAGTGTTAGCAATAAGACCTTTATTTATTATATTTACTTTCATTAATTTGATAAAAATAGAGGATCAACAACCATTCAAGAAAGTATCACGCTTCATGAATCTATCCTTGCTAGGAAGTCCTCTTAATCTTGCTATTTAATATCATTTGGTGGTCTTGCTTTGTATCTACAAGTATTCCTTCCTAGACAAAAAGGATTTCTCCATGAACAGCTTCGATAAAATCAAGAACATGTGAATTCAACCTTCAACCAACATATTTATAGGTATTCCTCCTTAACCTCTTACCTTATCTATTTTATCACACAATAATTCAAAGAAACAATCTGATCTATGGTAATTTCACACCATGGTAAATATTTTCTTTATCCAATGTGGTTGTAGCCTTTGTAAGTTAAAAATTCTATCTTGGCCTAATGCGACCTTTCTAGAACATCTTTTGATGACAAAATTTTTCCAATAGCCCATACCCGCATTGAGATCCGGATTCAGATTGCTATTTTTGATTCTCACGATAGTGTTGTTTTCTACACTCGGATATGTAGAAGTTTCATGGCTGCAATAAATATATTCTTATTCCAACATAGTCATATCCTTTGTCCTAATTGTTTTTCCGTCTTGGCCTAATAGCCTCATTAGAATAGCCTTTGGTGACAACAAAGTTTCCAACAGCCCATACATGCATTATAAAATTTCTTTTTGGGTCCCATGGTAGTGTTTTTTCTACACTCGATCTAGAATAATTTCAAAGCCGTAGTAAAGATATTCTTGATCCAACTTGTTCATATCATTTTTACTATTTTTTCCATCTCAACATAGTGGCCTCACTAGAACAACATGCGATCGATAACAAAGTTCCCAACAACCCATACACGCATTTTAGATTTGGATCTAGTCACTATTTTTGAGTTCCATGGCAATGCTATTTTTGAGTCCTCCTTTTGCTAAAACTATATTTTAGTAAAAAAAGTGCATTTCAAGTTTAGTGCAAATTCATTTAAAATAGGGCTTATTTACGGGAAATAGTTATTGTAAAACTTTTGATTTGTAGCTTGATATCGAGTGCCATTGTTTCTAATGTTAAATATTTTTCATTTCCTAAAGCATTGGACCTATTTATTTTTTATAAGACACTAAGTTATAGAGTGAAAAATTGTGGGGGCTTCTTGATACAATTTCTCTCGGGGTGTATAGGGTGTTTCCTCTATTGTTCAAAACTTCTTTCTTTCTACACATTTCTTTATTTTTGTAACAACTAACACAATATTTCTTTCTACAATAATGGATCTAAGTTCAATTAACCCACTTACACCTTTTAACTACCATGAATGGAAATAAAAAATCTCCATTGACTAAGGAGTAAAGGGTTGTACCATATCACAATGGGGTTAGAACTAGAGCCTAGTATAGATGCAAAAAAAGTTAAGTGGTTTAATAAGTGTGATGACACATTTTGTATTTTGTTTCTTTCAATGTCTATTGAACTCATTTTCACATAGATTTGGCCAAATCTCCCAACGAGGTGTGGAAAACCTTAAAAATATTATTTGGAAAATTTAATACTATGTCATGAGCTAGAAATAGAACTTATCAACTTAAGTCCTAGTAACTTTAACACCATGGAATATTTATTTACCAAGCTCAAGTCCTCACAATTACAATTGAAATAATGTGGAATAGAAAAGAAGGATGAACAACTTGCTCTTTCTCAAGTGCTTTCCAAACTAGGTTCGATTACTCTTTCTTTGTTTCTATCTTTTTATGTTACCAATAGGGGTATTGGACAAAACTAGAAAATGTCATCGTTAGATGAATTTTTTCCGATTTTACTAAGGAGCAAGATAATTTAATCCAAATAGGAACATTAACATCATCCAAACCTCAAGCCCTCATTGCTGAGAAGGGGAATCAAAAATCTTGTAGAAACCAAGAGAAGAAGAAAAAGAGTAAGGATCCAAAAAGAAGAAAGAACATAAATCCACTACCTCTTCCAAGTCTACCAATGAAACCTCCAGCTAAAATGGGAGGTCTAAGAAGGAAGAGGTTAAGTGTTCCTATTGCAAGAAACTTGGGCACGATGAGAAAAAAGTATGAAGAAGCAAATTGACCACCTCACTCATTTCCTTGAAAAGAACAATATAGGGGTCCCTGAATCTATCAAATAGTCTTCATCAACCAAAGAATCTACTAAGGAAAAGGAAAAAATAAAGAGAAACATAAGGGAAAATCACTAGTTACAATTAAATCCTCATCTACTCCTTCATCGGTTATTGAATCTTGTGCTTCACACCAAATGGATTCATCAAAGGTTGATTTTTCTTCCTCAGAACCCTGCAACATATCCTCCATAACTTTGGGTGATGATACTCTAGCCATAGTTTCAGGAGAGGGTTTGTTGAAGTTGAAGGTGGAAAATTCACAAATGTTATTAGTGTACCTTCACTTTCAACTAATCTCTTGTCAATGTATCAAATGACTCATATAGGGAAGGGCATGAGAGTCCTATTTGATCTAGATTTAGTTGAGATCGAGGAGTTGCATAACAACACTACAATAAGAGTGAAAAGGGTAGATCACCATGGTAGATTATATACCATTTCACAATTTGAACCTGATGTTTCCCCTACTTAATTTCTCACACACTCAAATGGAGCTAGCAGATTATAGTATAAAAGGTTTGGCCATCTTAACTACTCCTACCTTTAGCAGATCAATCAACGTGACATGGTTATAGGATTTCCTAGAGTTCATTTCTCAAAGGGGTTTGCAAGGGTTGTGCTCTTATAAAACACCCTAAAGAGAAATTTGAAAAGGGAAAAGCTTGGAGAGATTGAAAACCTTTAGATTTTATTCAAGGTGATTTCATAAGGGATTTTCCCCATCCTTCTTTCATGAGGGCCAAATATGATCTCACCTTCATAGATGAATTTTCTAGATATACATGGGTTTAATTCCTTAGGCAAGAAGTGTTCGATTAATTTCAGGACTTCAAGGCACTTGTTGAGAATTAATATGGGAAAAACATAAAATTTATTCAAATAGATAATGGGGGATTATGTTAGCAACAAATTTGAGTAGTTTTGTACCATAGAGGGTATTGATGTACAATAGATATTGCCTTACACTCCATAGCATAATGGCATGGAAAAACACAAAAATAGGTCCTTGAAAGAATGGAAAACTATATGATCCACTCTAAATATTTGAATCCAGAGTTTTAGGTAGAAGCCATCAATTTTCCCTAGTATATACAAAACCGGTTCCCAAAAAATGATTTAAAGGGTATAAATCCCTTTGAAGCTTGGAAAATAGGAAACTAGAATTTAATGACTTCAGGAATTTAGATCACCACGTGGAACACATTCCAAAAAAGAAACGAAATGCAATGGAGCCTCAATCCAAACCTTGCATATTTGTTGGGTATCTAAAGGGGGTCAAGGGCTATAGACTTATCCATCCTACTACTCATGAGTTTTCATCAAGAGAAGTGTTAAGTTTCAAGAGAGTCCCACTAACTCTTTACTTAACACTTCTCCATATAATTTGTCTTCACTTATTTTTAATGAGCATTCTAAGGATTTAGATCATCCACAACATGTTCTTGAGGTAGAGTCTTCTAATTTTTCTAGTTCTAACATCGATAAAAGTAATGAGGATTCATCTTTATTTATTTCTATCCATACTTCATAGGATGATGATTCATCACATGAATATCCCATTTTAGGCCCTCTTTGGACTAGAAAGAAACTTCAGAGTACATGCAATTTGGTAGGGTATCCAGAGGATGAAAAAATACTCATACATACTATCGAGTAGGCCTCATACCTTTTATGATTCAGTTATAGATACACAAAAATTCTGAGAGGCATCTGGAATACCTGAGTGGGATAGTGCTATACATGAGGAATATAATTCCTTAATCCATAATCACAGTTTGGATTCAACTTCACTTCCTAAGGGAAGGAAGATGGTTTGTTGTCATTGATATATCAGACAAAATTTACAATAGATGAGTTAGTTGATAAGTACAAGGATCAGTTTGTAGCCAAGGGTTTTTCAAAGGTAGATGGCAAAGACTACTTAGAGACCTTTGCACCCATAACCAAGATGAATTCAATTAGAACCACACTTTCTTTAGCCACAACACATGGTTGAGTGTACACTATATGGATTTGAAGAGTTATTCTCTTCATGGAGACATACAGGAGGAGATCTACATGGAGAAGCCACCACGGTTTGTTCAAGATTCATCCTTAGTTTGTAGACTTAAGAAATCCATCTATGGCCTTAAATAGGCCCCTATGGATTTGTATGCCAAGATGGATTCCTTCCTTCTAGCTTCTCGGTTTTACTCAATTTCATTCTTATCCCAATGTATATCTATTATGATGGGATGATTCATTATTAATAATTGTACTTTATGTTGATGACCTTTTAATCACTATAATTACTTCATCTGCTATCTTAGCAATAAAGATATCTCTTTAGGATAGATTTTCCATGACTGACTTGGGTCTACTACACTACTTCCTTGGCATTGAGATTACACAGTCGATTCACGATTTCACTTGTAAAAAACCCAAGTAATCTCTCAATCTTCTGCTCGGCCTCACATGGATGACTAAAGCCATATGTGACTCCTTTCTTATATGGAGTAAATCCTTAGGGCTGATTGTTCCACACCCTTGCATGATGTTACTTTGTATCGACAACATGTTGGTGACCTTATTTAATTGACTCAAATGAGACATGATATCTCATATGTCATTGGTATTATTTTAAGGTTTATGCATGATCCACATGAGCTACATCAGAAAATAGCTAAGTGTATTTTGCACTACATTCATTGTTCACAGAGATATGTGATTCATTATAGGCTTGGTTCAAACATTGAATTGGTTGGCTACATAGATTCAAATTGGGATATTAACACTGAGTGTTGTAATTCCACTTCAAGTATGTGCTTTCTCATTGGGTTATGGTCTCATAAGTTGGTCAAGAAATAATTAGAATTATATTTCTCTATCATCCATAGAGGTAGAGTACATGGGAGATATTAATGTAGCTACGAGGCTATTTGAATTGTGGGAATTTTTTTGAAACTTGGTATCTAAGTCGGGAAACCTAGAGTCATATTTTGTGATAACTAGACCACCATCCAGATATGAAGGAATCTGTTTCTTCATAAGAGTACCAAACACATTGAGATTCACATGCAATTCATTTGGGAGATCATTCATGAGCAGGTCATTGATTTGATATTCTATCGGTCTTCGAGTAGGTTCTTTGACATCTTCATCAAACCTTTCACTGAGAGTAATTTAATTCATCTACAATGTCTTGTTGGGGTGTGGTCTACATCAATAGTTTAATAAAATTCGTGGGGCCTTATAACCTCTTCTCTTCTTTATGTATCTTTTGGAGGGAGCTTTTCCCACTTTGGGTTTTCTACTTCTACTCTATCTTATGATAGATTACATTGTATGTGGGTACCTCATGAGGCCTTGTTGCTGGGACCCACTTTCATTTTTCACTGCCCACCTAAGCTATGCTTATGGGGGGTGTAAGTGTAGGATTTAATTTCCTCACTTTACTTGTAATATCCTACTCAGATATTCCACTCACTTGGAGGTTCTCTACACTTATGGGATATGATTTCTTAGGTGTACAATTGATTACACTATTCCGTGTGTTGATTACCACTTGAATACACTATTCTAGGTGTTAATTACCACTTGACTACACAATTCTAGTTATTGGTTACCACTCTTATAGGTGGATATTTCCATGATTCTAAGAGGATGTTAGACATTCACCTCTTATATGTACATCTCTTGTATTATTCTATTTGATCGTATTCAATTAGAGATATTTCGTATTATTGAAATTATCTCTCTTATTTTCATAATTTACAGATCTCCTATGCTTGCATTTTTGGTATTGGAACAATTTATGTCTAGAATCATTCACCTATACAATATTCAAATCAGTAGATCGGTGACACTTCTCCAATATTCTTATTATAGCACATATGATAAAAATTGGCTAAGTCCTTATTTGTTTATCGAGTGTCGCAGCCTCTACACGGTTCCCTATCTAAAACCCGTGTATCACCCCGTGTGCTACCATTCACCTTTGCGTGTGTGAATTTCTATGTGCAACCCTCCCTAGTTGGTCTTCACTCACTTCTTCTTACCAACATTACCCCACACTCGGGAATGTTGTCCATCCTTAAAACACCAAAATCAACAGCCCCAAAAAGAATAGAAGAACTTCGCCATGAATCAAAGAATAAAGAATGAAGAATTATTGAATAATACCCAAAGAATGAAATAATTGTTATGTACGATCTATATCCTCCTCCTTAGTCACCGTAGTAATTCCAAGAACTCATTATTGAGGATGGTGTCCAACTCACCCCATTTACCAACCCCTTAGTAGTTATATGTAGCACAATCCCAACTACCTCCATCATCTCTTCGGGGTTCATGTCTTTGCCCTTTTTTTTTCAACTCCCTTACTAATCTAGAGAGGCCTGAAATAAGTACATCCTTGCTATCCATTTTTCTCATGAGAAGACATCCTAACTCTTTATGAATTGTTTCGATGTATCCCTAATTGTCTTAAAGGCATATCAATTTTACGCTATATCTTTTAAGATTTCCTCTCACCCAAGCTTTCCTTCCTTCTTTACAACATGAATGCTCACCAAATCCACATCTTCTTGAGTGGTATATGCTTTAAGAATGGGTAAAATGTCTTGATAATGGTAAAAGGCCCATCCCGCCTTTCTCAATGCATCCTTCATTTTTTTGGCACATGGCTTCAAACTCCCCAATTTTTTATGTTACGAAATTCTTATTATTTTTCTTGTCTACTACCATGTCCTCTTGTGTCACCCCTTGTGCACTTGTATTTTATTAAAGTAGTATATGAACAAAATCCTACAAATAGTGCACAATTTGAAGGTTATGTATCCTTATCCTTATATTCAAACTCCTGGGCACACCTCCATGATTTCATTGACAATATGGAATGCCATGTCTAGAACAGTCTTTTGTGTTCTTTTCAGTTTTCTATTTCTCCTTAGTGAGCCACTAGGATCCTTAAATATTATCTTTTGTATTGTCCAACAATTGTTGGATGGTGGCCCCTTGTCTAGATTTCTACATGCCACTTCTACCATTATCTTATTAAAAGCATTGTTGGATTGCTCATCAATAAGATCTATTAGCGTACTCGTAAAATGTTTCTTTAGCACCTTCTTTAGTTTTTGTGTGGAAAATGCATCACCTATGATCTCAAATTCAGGATTTTCCATATGCGTTTGCATTCTTTATGACAACATCTTCCTTGTGTGTATGTATGGAAGTCCCTTCTATATTGATAACCTCCTAGCCATATAGACTCTCCGTCATCACAGAGTTTCAAAATCTCATGTGGAACACCTTCGATTGATCATCAATATAGCTGACTTTTGGTGTGTGTACAAAATCATCCTTTTATACTTCATTAGTGTGCCATCCTATAGGTATGTGATGTTCATGTTGGGTACACGTACTAGTTCAACCTAAAAATTCATCCCTTATTGGCATCCTATCTCTTTTATCTTCTTCCTCCACCTCAAGATGGTTTGTATGCACCTCATGTACCTCATGTATCTCTATAGTATACATGGTGATCTCCTCCATGTGCTCTTTTTCCTCCATGCTATGGAATGGAGCTTCCTATTCTACAATCTCATTCTCCTAGTTTATCTCCTCCACCACATCTTCTTCATCTGTGTAAACTCTTTTGCACTGACCTCTCTCTACTTTTTTTTCTTCTTTTTCGTGCTAGGCTTAAGTGGTGAGGCTACTAGTGACTTTAAATTTTCCAAATGGTCTTGCACCAATCTCTCTCTCCTCGCACATTCTCTTGAATCTACATCTGGTTCCATGGTCAAGTGTGGTGCTATCTTATTTCTCTTCTTCTTCCTCTTCCTCTTCCTCATCCTTAGTCTTTTCTTTCGCTTTAGACCTTGGAGGAGTGACCTTGCACACTTTCTTTATCCCATCCATTTGTATTCCCTTTGGTGGCTGTAGAACATTTAGTTCATCTTCAATATATTTTCCATTGACCAGATCTTGGCTTCAAGTATATATACACTTTTTCTTCCTCCTCATTTACAATTGCCAAGGTTGTAGAAATAATATTGATATCATCGATGTCATCATCTCAATGTAGGATAACTTCCTTGGATACATATACATCTTGCATACTATATGGTAGTCACAATATACCTTGTCAACATCAAACCTTAGCTTGCGCGTGTCTAAGAAACTATTTACGACGCTTAAAAGTAGCACACTATGAAAGCATAAGGCAACTTGCACCACAAACTCTTCTTTCCATTCTTCAGTAGAACATTTTGATGTAGAAGTTTTGGTACACTATGAAGTCTCCCTATCCATCCCATACCATGGGAAAGTCACTATGGATGTGCCACTCATGCTCAAATTCCTCCGACATTTTCCAATATAACATATCCATCCTTAGCTTATATGCTCTAGTAATTCCATCATAGGTGTAATCAGAAATCTCTTAGCTAGAGAATTGTTTTCTTTTGGATAATATAAAAAGAGTTTGGTTTTGAGGGGACCAAAAAACCCGTACATAGAAAGGATCGAGTTTTAACAAAAAAACCACCAAAACTATAGGAGGCAATGTAAAAATAGGTGACAATAATCCACCATAAAACAGAGACAAACAACACAATGTTTTGATATTAACCATTACATTTTTTTGACTAACTATTAAAAGACATAAACCAAAAGATAAAATATATAGACCCTAGGAACATGAAAAAAAGGAAAAAAAAAGGGTTACCATTATTTCTCCATATCCCTGTTGTGGGTTCTAGCACTTGGCCCACCATCCTTCCTTCCTGCAACTTTGATGATCACCCATTTATTTCTCTTCTTCTCCTTTTCTATAGGTTGGGTGTCCACAATATCTGGTTATTTTGGTATTTTCTCTTCCTTTGCCTAAATCTGGGTGTTCACAGCCTCTCTATTTTAGTATATTCATTAGTCTCGGAATATTCACTATCGTAACTACTAAGGACCAACCTCATATTAGGATTGTTGTTCCCCACTTTTTCCACTTGGTCCTGAAGGATAGAAAACCTCTCCTCCCGCATAACAAAATAATCTTGTATTCCCCCAATTATCTTATTGTGGACCTCTATTTCATGGCACACCTTCGATTCCTCGAATCAAAATTTTATTGATAATAAGAATGGTATCAACAACACTCAACATGCATAAGCCTAGCCTCCTAGTCCACAAAGTATCTCTCCTCACTTCTAGAGATTTCACCCACATTCTCGAACCCCATGTTTAAAATTTCATATAACATTGGAAATCCCTATGGGGGTGTCTTTCCCTTTCATTTTATTCATACGTTTGAAGGTAGATGCAAGGGTTTCTTGGTCAGACTTAGGATCATTATCATTCAAAGACTGGAAAAGGATACAGGGTTGGTCGACTCATGATTATTATCATTAGCTAAAGACTTGTTCTTAGGTGGGTATTTAAATATTTTATCCTTGGAGCCATCTCGGGACTCGATCTCTATGAAAATAATGGATAGGAGGATCGCGCACCATGAAATATTATCACCCATGTGCATTTCCTCAACAGACTCCTTTTGCAATGAAAGAAACAAGGTTGTACACTATTCCTTCCTCCACATTATTTGCAAAGTAGAGCCATTTATTATTAACTTGGCCCCATCTCTTGTTATGTTTGTGGAGCCTATTTTCATGTTAGAGTGTGGTACACCTTCTATGTGTTACACTCGGGTATTTTTACGGCAGTCCCGCTTGCCGGTGAGCGGTCAGGGGGTTCGGGGGGTGAAGCCCCCGATCAAGGGGGTTTGCAGAGCAAAGCGCCCAAAGAAAAATTTCATGGGCGGTTTATTAACCCATGGGTAATGGGTAACCATTATGGGCTGTTTTTGGACCCATGGCTTTTCGGTACCCATTATTTTGTAAAACTACCTCTTCGGCTACCCATTGGTTTATGGGACAGCTTTTGTTTTTGCCCATTGTTTGATACCCATGGTTTTGTAAAAGCTCGCTTAAGCAATTGTCTATTTATATGGTCTTATGCATATGATATAAGTACAAGCAAGTGTATTGCAGATGTGTTTTAAATTCGGGTGTGAATTCCGTAGAGTTTGTTGAGAATAGCTCCAAACGGATCTCGTATTATATTTAGAGAGTGGAGGCTTGTAATAAAATCGAGCAAGTGATTCTTTGTGGACGTAGCCCAAATTGGGTGAACCATGTTAAATCTTGTCTCTCTGTGTTGTGTTATTTATTCTCGCACTTTTATTTGAGATCTGTAATATTTTCTGCATATTAGTTTCTACTGTTGTGATTCTGTAAGGGATTATTCTGCATATTTTATCTCTTATTTCCTAACAATTGGTATCAGAGCCTGGTTTGGTTTGCTGAAGTGTTGAATCATAGGGAAAGTTTTATCTTGAGTGGGAGCTATGGCAGATGATGGAAGATCTAGGGTTGATAAATTCAACGGGCAAAATTTCAGTCTTTGGAAGATGCAGATGGAAGATTACCTTTATCAGAAGGATCTTTATACTCCATTGTCTGAGAAGGTGAAAAAACCCTTGAGTATGAAAAATGTGGAATGGGATTTGTTGGATCGGAAGGCACTTGGAATGATTTGGATGTGTCTTGCATCTTCGGTATTATTTAATGTTTCAAAGGAAAAGACTACAAAAGATCTAATGGATGCATTAGGGAAGTTGTATGAAAAACCCTCTTGCCTCTAACAAGATATTTTTAATGAAAAAGTTGTTTAATATGAAGATGTCTGAGAATAGTTTAGTAGTAGATCATTTAAATGATTTCAATACGGTTGTGAATATGCTAGCTTTGGTTACAATAGAATTTGATGAAGAAGTTAGGGCTTTATTAATTCTGTGCTCTTTACTTGAAAGTTGGAATAGCCTGGTAATGGCGGTAAGCAACTTGGTTCCAGCTAACTCAAAGTTGAAGTTTGAGGATGTTGTAGGGGTGATTCTAAGTGAGGAAATGTGAAGAAAAAGCTCCAGGAATCTTCTAATTCAGGGAATTCTTTGACAGTGTAAACTAGAGGGAGACGAAAGAATAGAGGAAACTGTGGAAAATCGAAAGATCGGGCAAGGTCAAAATCTAAGAGAAAAATTGTATGTTGGAACTGTGGAAAGTTTGGGCATGCAAATAAGGATTGTTGGGAGCTTCCGGACAAGAAGAAACAATAGGAAGAAAACAAGGAGGCAAATGTGGCATTGGGTAATATATGTCAGGATGCTTTGATTCTTTCTTTGAATAATATTACTAAATCATGGGTTTTAGATTCAGGGGCTTCTTTTCATGCTACTCCACATAGGCATTATTTTGTTGATTATGTTCAAGGGGATTTTGGGCATGTTTTTCTTGGTGATGATGAGCCTTGCAGTATAGTTGGAAAAGGTTCTATTCAGGTTAAGATGCATAATGGGAATACATGGCTATTGAAGGATGTTAGACATGTGCCTACATTCAGGAGAAATTTTATATCGGCGGGGCAATTGGGAAGTGATGGTTGTTCTTGTGATATTTACAGCTAACTCTTGGAAGGTTACCAAGGGTGCTCTTGTGGTGGCAAGAGGTAAGAAGGTTGGAACCTTGTATTTAACCACTGATAGTACTAATGATTGTAATCTTGTGGCTTCAGATGTAGATACAACATTATGGCACTATAGGCTTGGTCATATGAGCCATAAGGACATGAACATCATAAAAAGAATTTTCCTGGATATACGAAACAGGTTTGGATTTCTCGTGACAACTCGTATATATGGGAAACAAAAGCAAGTAAGGTTTCTCAAGGTTGGACCTATGAAGAAAGAGAGTAAGTTAGAGCTGGTACATTCTGATGTGTGGGGGCTAGCTCAGGTATCATCTCTTGGGGGTTCAAGTTATTATGTTACTTTTATTGATGATGCAACAAGGAAATTTTGGGTTTATTGTATTAGAAACAAATCTGATGTATTTGACACTTTTGTTAAATGGAAATCCTTGGTAGAGAATGAAATAGGTCTTAAGCTAAAATGTCTCAGGTCAGATAATGGAGGGGAGTATTGCAGCAATGAATTTAATGATTACTGTTCTAAGAATGGAATCCACAGGTAAAAGATGGTTCCAAGAACTCCACAGCAGAACGGGGTATTAGAAAGGATGAATATAACAATAATGGAATGTGCTAGGAGCATAAGGTTACATGCAGGACTACCTCTTTCTTTTTGGGTAGAAGTGGTGAGCACAGTTGTGTACTTGATAAACAGAGGACCCTCAAGTGCCTTGGATGGAGGCATACCTAAGGAGGCATGGTATGGTAAGAAAGTTGATTATTCATTTCTTAGAGTCTTTGGATGTGAGGTGTTTGTTCATATAGACAAGAATGATAGGACCAAGCTAGAGGCTAAATCAGAAAAATGTACTTTCATTGGTTACGGTGGTAATGACTCGGGTTTAAATGTTGGAGTATTAAGGAAAAGAAAATCATTCGGTCTAGGGATGTGGTCTTTAATGAGAAAGTCATGTATAAGCAACAGTTATAGGAAAACAAGAAAGAATCCAAGAAAGAATATGCAGTGGTAGAGGATCTTCCGGATGGGAAAGTGACCCATGAATCGGTTCGAGAACCTACTTAGCAGAACCCCAAACTCCTACGGTGAGGAGGTCTTCTAGGGTAAGAAAAGAACTTGAATGTTTTTCTGCTTCTCTTTATTATTTATTACTCACTGATAGTGGAGAGCCAGAGATCTTTGATGAAGCAATGCAGGTAGATGCCAGTAAGAAGTGGGAGAAAGCCATGGATGAGGATCATAAGTCTCTCATGGGGAACATGACTTGGGATTTGGTGAAGCTACCAGAAGGCAAAAGAGCATTGCAGAACAAGTGGGTGTACAGAGTTAAAGATGAAGGAGGAAAGAAAAGATATAAGGCCCGGTTGGTGGTCAAGGGGTTTGCATAGAAACAAGGTATAGATTTTGATGAGATATTTTCTCCTGTAGTAAAAATGACTTCTATTAGAACTGCTCTTGGAATAGTGGCAGCAAAAGACTTGCACTTAGAACAGTTAGATGTAAAGACTACATTTCTCCATGGTGATTTGGAGGAGGAACTATATATGTAGAAACTAGAGGGCTATGAGGTCAAAGGTAAAGAGGAGATGGTGTGTAAAATGAAGAAGAGCTTGTATGGCTTGAAACAAGCTCCACGTCAATGGTATAAGAAGTTTGATAGCTTCATGATGGAACAAGGTTATATTAGATGTCATTATGACCATTGTGTGTATATAAATAAATTTGAGGATGGAATTTATATTATCCTATGTTTGTATGTTGATGACATGTTGGTTGTAGGTAAAAACATGCAGGAAATAAAATTACTCAAGAAACAGCTAAGTGAATCCTTTGATATGAAGGATTTGGGGGCAGCTAGAGAAATCCTTGGTATGAGGATAAATCGGGATAGGAAGGAATGGAAGTTGACTTTATCTCGGAAGAGTACCTTAAGAAGGTATTGGACGGAGGTTTAACATGCGGGATGCTAAACCGGTTGGGACTCATTTGGTAGGCCATTTTAAGTTATCAAAGGATTAGTGTCCCAAGACATAGCAGAAAGAAACTAGATGTCCAAGGTACCTTACTCATCGCAGAGTTGGTAGTTTGATGTATGCTATGGTGTGCACTAGGCCCGATATTGCCCATGCGATGGGAGCCGTGAGTAGATTTATGAGTGATCCGTAAAGAGAATTGATAAACAAGTAAAGTGGATCCTTCGGTATTTGAGAGGAACTATGGGGACAATTTTGTGCTATAGTGGATCAGACACCATTTTATGTGGTTATGTAGATTCAGACATGGCTGGAGATGTAGACAACAGGAGGAGCACGACAGGTTATATTTATACTGTAGGTGGGACAACAGTGAGCTAGATTTCACGACTACAGAAGCTGGTGGCTTTTTCAACCACGGAGGTTGAGTATGTTGTTGCCACAGAGGCAAGCAAAGAGATGATTTGGTTACAACAATTGCTTGAGGAGTTAGGGCATAAGAAGGAGGAATGTAAGCTGCATAGTGATAGTTAGAGTGCTATACACCTAGCTAAGAACTCTACTTTCCACTCCAGGATGAAGCATATACAGTTGAGATATCACTTCATCAGGATAGCTTTGGAGGAAGATAAGTTGAAGTTGGAGAAGATTCATACCAATCAGAATCCTGCAGACATGATGACCAAGGTGGTCACAAGGGATAAACTAAAGCTATGTTCAGCTTTGGTTGGCCTTCGCGGATGGCAAAGTGAAGGGTTGAGAAGCTTGCTCAGTGGAAATCAATCTCCAAGTGGGAGATTGTTATGTTTGTGGAGCCTATTTTCATGTTAGAGTGTGGTACACCTTCTATGTGTTACACTCGGGTATTTTTACAAAGATGGTCCACTCACCGGTGAGCGGGTTAGGGGTGTTCAGGGGTGAATCCCCCAATCAAAGGGGGTTTAGGGGCGAAGCCCCCAAAGAAAATTTTCATGGGTGGTTTATTAACCCATGGGTAATGGGTAACCATTATGGGTTGTTTTTGGGCCCATGGCTTTTCGGTACCCATTGTTTTGTAAAACCGCTTTGTTCGCTACCCATTGGTTTATGGGACGGTTTTTTTTTCCCATTGTTTGATACCCATGGTTTTGTAAAACTGTTTAAGCAATTGTCTATTTATATGGTCTTATGCATATGATAGAAGTACAAGCAAATGTATTACAGATGTGTTTTGAATTCGGGTGTGAATTCTATAGAGTTTGTTGAGCATAGCTCCAAACCGATTTGGGTATTGTATTAAGAGAGTGGAGGCTTGTAATAAAATTTGAGCAAGTGATTATTGGTGGACGTAGCCTAAATTGGGTGAACCACGTTAAATCTTGTCTCTCTGTGTTGTGTTATTTATTCTGCATATTAGTTTCTACTGTTGTGATTCTTTAAGGGATTATTCCACATATTTTATCTCTTATTTCTTAACATCTCTCCTACATTTTCAACTTAGTTAAAAGATTTTTGACAATCCCGACAACAAGATAAATTATTTTGGAAACATCCATAGTGCACCCTCCATTCTAATACTTTATCTTCACCACAATAGTCTCCACTCCTACTTTATCATCAAAATCTATCTCAACCTTAGTACTGATCTCATGTAACCATGTAATCCTTCCAATCTTGGGTGTGGTAATACACACTCTCCTCCCAACAAGGTAGAAGAAGTCTTCATGGAATCATGACATTAACAACTGGTAAAGTGCTCAAAATTATCGAAGCAATGTATGTCGTAAAGTTGCAGAGACTCCCGTGCCCTCAAATACTTGATGTCCCTCAACATCATAAATGGGCCTAATTGTATGCGAGTTCTTTGGTTGGTTTTCTACACCATCTCTTTCTCTATCTGGTGCTCATTAGAATCCAAGTGATGATTGTAATCACTCACATTACATCTCCAAATGTGGGACTCACAGACATGTTTCATGATAATGCCCTTTGGATAATACATCTAAGAAAATTACTCCTTAGGTGTTTCTTCGACCAAAACATGTAGTTATTTCTTCTTCCCTCTTCCCTTTCGTACCACTGCAGTTCCTTTTTGTGTGCCATGTAATTTTCATGCATAAGGTGTTCACTTATATTCACAAATTTATGTGCCCTAAGTGTCTGAACTCCTCTTGCATAACCACTCTCACCCAACAGATGCTCTATTTTCTTTACCTACACCTACCCCTTAGTTTTCTTTAGTTAAATTATTTCCCTAATCCAATATTCATGCCCTTAGGATAAAAATAACCCTACAATCCCTACTTCACAACTCTCCATGCCTTTTACCCACTTTAAACTTCCTTTCGAATGAGCTTTACAATAAGTCGTGTGTCTCACTTGATCGGGGTTGTTAGATTCACACCAATTCTCACAAATTCTTACAAGTTCACATGAATTTTATCAAATCTACACTCTACAAATGCTCAAAATATTCACAAGGAAAGGTAAAAATAAACCTTCTTCAAAGGCCCTTTTTATAGATTTCCAAAATATCCCGTGCATTTATTTCTCACCAACTACCACCGTATCATAATTTTAATTAGAATTTTCTACTTTTTCCAAGACTTTGTCTATTTTCTTCCATGCGTTGTAGTTGTAACCTTCTTGCACACTTACTACTTCCTAGGATGCAAACATCCTTGTGTGTGCCTCCCCACTGTGCAGTACCTAATCCTCTGCACCATATACCAAGTAGTTCATCATGCCGCTGCCTACCTCGGGTTACACTACATGACATTTTTCTCATGTGGTCTTCATTTTAATAAATTTTTCATGAGAACCATCATTATTATCAACTCGTAATAACTTTCTCTTGCACACATATCTCCGACAACATCATTACTTCACACCTTCACATATGCACCTATATCAACCTTCATGAGCAGAGACCAATTTGCTTATAAATTTCAACACTAATAGGTCTTTTTTCGTGCAGATTACACCTAGTTTACCCCACAAGGTAAAAGTATGTGCGGTCCTTCGTGTATGAATTCAATAGATAGTAATCAGATTCATGTGCGTAAGTGCACTTATTACAAAAAAACAAGAACAAGAAAGAAACCAAGAAAAAAACATGAAAGGAAACCTAATCTAAGTGGCAATACTACCTTGTTACAAACACCAAGAAGCTCTATTTATATTAGGGTTTCACCTACTCCCATAGAAGTAAATGAGACACATAGTTCCATCCAACACATGAAATTGACATGTGCGTAATTTAAGTATCCTAATTACTATGAAAGGTCCCAACCAATGTAACTTCAATTTTCCTGGGTGGCACACAACATTGGAGTCATAGAGAATGACCATCTTGCCAACTAAAAATGTCTTATTCTTAATGTGCCTATCATGCTAGGCCTTTTGTTGTGCAATGGTGCACCACTCATCTAATTGCATTATTTTTTCAACTTTCTCATGAAAAACTTGTTCATCATCTTGTCCACATGTGCACACAATACATAGGGATGGAAACATGAATTCAACTGGTAGTATAACCTCTATGCCAAACACCAAATAAAATTGTGTATCCTTATTCAATCTCTTATAAGTGGTCCTGTAAGCCCAAAGTACAACCGACACTTTATCATCCCAATCTTTTCTTCCAACATCAAAAATATTTCAAAAATTATTCCTTAATATCTTTCAAAATCTTCTCATACCATTAGCTTGAGGGTGATAAGGGGTAGTTTTATGGTGTGCCACCATAAAATCTACCAATAGAATTTTGATTGTCTCATTCAAGAAATGATTTCCTCTATCACTTTTCAAGCTTAATGGATAACCATACTTGCTAATAATATTTTCCCAAAGGAACCTTGTTGTTATGGATGGAGTACAATCCTTTGTAGGTTTTTCCTCTACCCAAATTGTAAAATATTTTTTGTAATTAATAATGTAGCGCATGTCAATCCTATGCACGGGTGGTGTCATAGGTCCTATAAAGTCAATGGCCCATTTATCAAAAGGTTTTATAATAGCTATAAGTCATTAAAACATCTCATGTCTTCTCTAGGATTCCCAAGGTATTGAAAATGATCACATGCTTTTACATAAGCATTGGTATCTTTATACAAAGTTTCCCACCAAAAAAACCATTAAGATCTTGCACACAATCATATCACTTGCATAATGTCCTCTTACTATTCAACCAAGAGCCTCCTCCATAATAGCCTTGCGCTCATGTTCAAGAACACACTTTGAGAAGACCTCATATTTACTCATTTTATACAAGTCACCTCTAATCACTTGATAAGGCGCTGCATGGATAGAAAGTATTTTATTCTCCAATGTCTTCATCCTCTCGATGTAAATCCAATTCAAAAAAATATAAATATATCTTCCAAATATATGGGTGCATTGTTAAACTTTGAATATCTATGCATTTGACATGGATTCTTTAATTCTCTACACATTCTCACCAGAATAGATCCTTGATAGATGATCATAACCTAAATTTATCTTACCTAGATCAATAACAACTATGAAATAAAACTCCTGAATCAAAAGTATCCATATGCATATGCGCCTTGTAAAAATACTTGTTGATGAGTACTTCAATTCCATATGATCTGTATAAAAGATAAACGAGGTGCCAATAAGTAATCTTGTCTAAACTTATGGAACATGTAGATAATGGAAAATGCTTTGCTCTCAATGGTCGTGTAATTTTTCTCTGCTGTCATAAAATTTGTACTTGCAAAGTATATAGGATGGTCGAAAATTCCTTTCGCATGTTGTTCCAATAAAATTCCAATCATTGTACCAGAGGCATCAACATTAATATGAAAGGGTTTTTTCAAGAGGGAAAGTGAAAAATAGGTACATTAGCTAAAATTTATTTCAAAGTCTTGTATTCCTATTACGCCCTCAACAAAATTAAACTTTTCTTTAGCCTTCAATAATTCCTCGAGTAGCCCATAAATCTTCACATAGCCCTTAATAATTTTTTTATAATAGCCTGTATGCATCGGGAATCCATGCAATTCACTCGATTGGTAGGATCTTCTAATCTCATAACCATGACTATCTTGGTTGGGTCTACCAATAATTCCTCCTTACAAATGATGTGCCCAAGTAGAGTTCCAAAGGGTGTAGCAAAGATACACTTTTTAATGTTTTAGAAATGCTTAACTCCCTACATCTCTAAAACATGAGTCTTACATTATCATAGTAGTCTTTGAATAAACCATAAATAGTCCAATCATCTCAATATATTTGTAATAAATCGTGAATAAAATCATTAAAGGCATACATAACAATGCATGAGAACATTGCTCGTGCATTCTTCAATCCAAAAGGCATAACTATATATGCAAATCTTCCCCATTTAGTGGTGAAATTTGTATTCTCCTAATCCTCTTTCATGATGAGTACCTAACAATATCCTTAGAAACCATCTTTAAAAGAATATATCCTTCATCTTGCAACTCCTTCAAGGATTTATTCTATGAATGGGGTAGGAAAATGATCTATAACACATGCAACATTGAGTTCCTTGTAATCCACACAAATCCCGATCCTCCCATCTTTATTGATGCTTATAACCATGGTGCTAACCCACTCAAATTCCTCAATAGGTTCAATAATCCCAAACTTAAGAATTTTATGAATTTCCTCCTTCACTTTCATGTGTAGGTTAGGATTTATCTTGTAGGGTATCTTCCTAACTAGGTGCGTGCCTTCTTTCACTTAATCTTCATTTCCCCATTGAGGGGTGTACACATTTCAAGTCATGGTAACCTCATGGAAATAAGTCATGGAAGTTGCGGAAGAGCTCAATAATCTTTGCTACCTCTTTATTCGACCAATATTCCCTAACGACGGATTCCTTAAAAATGTCATTAGTGCTAATATTAAATTTAGTTTTCTTCATAGGCATATGGTATGCGTGGGCCCTTTCATCTACTATATCCATCACTTTGCGTGCTCCTTATGTATGGATAACCTCCTGGTTCTCAACCTATTCATCATCAATGAGGTACACCATTTTACCTTTTTCCGACTCCATCTATGCATGGCCCAATTATAACTCATTCGTTTCTTTGGTCTCTATGTGCACCTCGAAATTAGGTTCACCAAGTAATTCAAGAACGAGCTCTTCTCCTTTTCCGTTATCCCCAATGTGATGTGTTTCATGATCTATAGATATTCATGGACTGGAGGCTTAATAGAAAAGTTATTAAAGGTTTGAATAATACCTATAGTTATATCTTACCAATTTTTTGTTTCGTGGATGAGCTCAACATGGACATACCATACCTTCACGGAGCCTCATAGAGTGGAATAGAACTTATGAACCTATAGAAATGGTGGTAAATCCTTTGGGCCTTACATCCATAGTCTCTAAAAATTATGAACATGTACAAAGGATATAGTTTTTCCATGAAATTAAAAAATATATGTAGGAGCTTTTCTTTGAGTGAATCTTGTTCGTAAGGTTCTTTTCACTTCTTGCCAACTCAATAAATTATCTTTGTGTGTTGCCTACCAGCGCATTGTTGTATCGCACAAAGTATAAATAAACAGTTCCTATGGCCACCTTCATTTTTCTATTGCTCCTCCATCATGTGTAAGAACGATTTAAGACTCTCTTAACTAGTGTATCTAGTTAGTTTATAGTTCCCCATGTTCATAACCATGTGTATTCGACTCATCCTGGCTACTCCCCATTCATCACGCACCCCACCATTTCATATGTGCCATGGGCTAAGTTATCATAAGAAATATTTGTGGTGTCATTGATGACTACATGTATTCCCACTGAAGAACACCTTCTTTGGATGGTTTCATACTCTAAGGATCTCACACGGTGTGCTCATAAATTATGTTAGGATCTTCTTCACTCAAAGGCTTGATGTATGGTGTAGCTCTTGCTTCATCTAGAGGTATAATCGTGTTCGAGATCCTTATTATAAAAACTTATGTATCCCTTATTGAAATGTAGGTCTATATTATTCACATAACACTAGGGTCACCCTAGTAATGATAGAAATTTTTGTTCTTGAACAAGATCCAATAGTTCAAAGTCTCCAAAGAAAATTGGCTCCTTGAATTGTAATGGATTAATCCTTCAACACCCTAATAGCCATATCCTGGTCTTGTTCTTTATATACATCACATTAGAATATGGATGCAATGTTAGTATCCCCATCTGATTCTATGGATCAATAGTTAACACATTCACGTCAATTCCTGTATCTATCGAGATATTGCTTACTAACCACCCATCAATCACTGCATCTAACACCATTTCCTTGTCAAATTCATGTGTATATGGTGAAAAGTTTTCATGTATTATTTTTCACTCATGCTTAACTCCACCACACAGAACCTTATCTTGCAACTACCCCCAACAATAGGATTATATTTCCCTATCACAACATATTTCATACATCCTTTAAGTCATCCATATCCTTCTCTAGGATCTCAACATTCTTCATGCACTCTCTCACTCATATCTATTATTTCAAGAACTATATCTTATCCTACAAATCTCTCGATCACTCCGATATTATCTTGATAGACTTCCTTCTAATGGGAAACATTTGGATAATTAGTATGTATAATATGTTCTTTCTAGATGAGTGTTTTTGCTCAAGGGGATCATGCATGGATGTTGCCTATGTGCACGTAGTCACCAATATGGGATTAAATTCGGATCATCTATTTTCTTCGGCATCCATTGATCATCCTTCGTGTGTTGTACTTAAATCATCCCGTGCCTTTGTTCTTACTCATGTGATAATACCGGGCTAGATAATCCTGTAACTTATGCTACTTTCCACACCATATGCAAACTATATCTTGTGGATAGTCACACTTGTAATAAATAGGGTGTTAGGAATTAATAATAACTAATGCGGAATAATTCCTCATAATCGCAATAATAAGAATTATAAATAGAATTACAGAAATGAAAAATGCACAACATGAAGACAATATTTAACATGGTTCACCTAATGTGGGCTACATCCTTAGATTTTATTACAATCCAATAGTCTTCACAATTACAATAATCAGATCTTGTTTGGAGTTGCACTCAACAAACCCTCTTGAATTCACACACACTATTCACCTTCACAAAACACACTCATATAAATCCTATTATATGTCCATCTATTTATAAGTACATCAATAGGTAGCTAAAGAGGTGGTTTTACAAAACAATGGGTATCGAAAAAACCATGGGCCCAAAAATACCCATAATGGTTACCCATTACCCATGGGTTAATAAACCACCCATGAAAATTTTCTTCGGGGCTTTGCCCCTAGCCTTCATGGGGGTTCACCCCCAGAACCCCCTTGACCCGCTCACCGGTGAGCGGGACCACTATAAAAATATTTGAGTGTAACACATGGAAGGTGTACCAAACTCTAACATGAAAATAGGCTCCACAAACATAACATAGGGACCCATAAGTATAACAAGTTCCACATGCAAACCTTCCTCTCTTGCCACCACAACCTTGCACTTTGATATCCTCCTCGAAGCCTCCATTCCTATTATCCACATTGTTGTGTTCTTCATTATTTTGTACTTCCTTCTCCTTTGATTCTCTTACCACACTAGTTTGTTGCAATCTTGTTTCAACGACTATGTGGATATGGTCAAACCGTTTGTAATCAGCTATATCATAGGTATGGGATATTCTCAATTATGCACTATAAGACACACTCACACACACACACACACACACACACACACACACACACACACACACACACACACACACACACACACACACACACGATGGGTGGGGAATTTCCATTCACTTCCCATGCACCCTCCCAATAATAGGCATGCTTTAAAAATAGACTACATGCACGCTTTTACATTAGTTTATAATAATATATAGTCTTATTTATATATAGTTTTAATCATATTAATATCTCTCCAAGTGTGTGCCTGATCTGCGCATGTTCATTCTAAAAATTATCCTTTACTTGGCCTCCAAGTCATCATGTATTATCTCTTTTCTTGTCAGCACTCCTTTCTTATTTTCTTAATTTTAGCCCACATACTAAAAATTGGCTAAGTCCTGATTTGTTTCTTGAGTGTGCATAGTCCTATGTGCTTCCCTCTCTATATCCTATGTGTGCCCTACCACGCGCTACCCCCTCACCTTTTCACATGAATTTTCCTATGCATAAGACTCTACTTTGTCTTCAACTCATTTCTTCCTACAAACACCGAATAATTTGATAAGATCATAAAGTTCATAAAAGGAAATAGTTCTAATGCTTTTTTACCCCTCTTATTATTTCAATTGATTCAAAAGGATTACTACCTACTCCTAATGAGAACAAGAAACAAACCTTCATTTCCTATTTGTAGTCTATTATTTCACTAGAGTGCTATGCATGCTAGCACCTTATTCGAGATAATTGAATCCTCACCAAGTGTACGCAACTACTAGATCCATCCTTTGTATTTTATTGTCAAGATGTTAACATACATAACCATAATGATATTCAATCAAGTATCCATTAAAACTTTATAAAATCATTTAGATCATCTTGAAACACATTTAATATGTAAAAAATTACTACAGATAAAAAATAACAAAGATAAATTTCAAAAATACATCTCCATACTCAATAATATCAATGATCATAATCCTACAACAATTATCCATTAATCTTCACAAACTAATTATATAATAAGAAGTTGATATAAAACATTCAATACATGTGAATACAAAGTCATGTGTATAAATATATCAGAGAAGCATACCACTCATACATGATAAACATCATAACTACCTACAACAATATCATACACCTAGTATATATATAGGGGTGGGGAATTTCCCTTCACCACCATACACTTCCTAATAATATGAGTTCTCAAAAATAGCCATGCGTACTTACATGTGTGCTTTACAAAACACTTGCTAATAATAGAATATCTAAGAATATCCTAATTTAATCCTATTATTAGTAAAATCCATGCATGTGCTTTAACCCTTGATCTGCATGTGATTTCTTCAAAAATGGCCTCTAAGTTACCCTATTTTTATTTGTTTCTTGCTTAGCACTCCATATTTGTGTTTCCTATTTTTAGCCCATCATGGAAAATTGGCTAAGTCCTTGTCTTTTTCTCAATGCATATGCATTCTTTCACACCATCTTGACCCCTGGCCATGCATGTCCTTATTCATGCTATCAAAACTTCTATGTGCACACATGTCCAATGTGTCTCTCTGAATATCCTGGTGTACTCATTTCTATGCATAACCATTTATGCCTCTTTATACTTAGTAATTTTTAGCAACAAACATTACCCTACATTAGGTATGTTTTCCGTCCTTGTGGCAACACCAAAAAATGCTACTCTAAAAGAATAGTAGAAAACCCACCATGAATCAAAGAAGAAAGAATGAAGAATATGGCTTGTGCTAAAGAATCAAGGAATCAATCTTCTCTGGGGAAGGAGTATGGGAAATTCCTTGACCAATATTTTCTTTATCTCCTCATCCCTTATAATTCCTTAGTATCCTTAATTGGCGTAAAATGAATAATGTTTGGCACCTCAGTAGGAGTGAGTGTGTGAATCTTCTCCTTGAAATTCATGACCAGCTTTTTCAATCTATTTGGTAGAATCATCCAACGCATCCATTCCATGCATTACTTGGGAATAAGTTATTTTAATCTATCATTGTATGAGGTATTTAGGAGTGTTATACTATCCCTCTTGTATTTTATCTCCACAAGTATTTTTCCTCTCTTCCCTATTATTCCTCATGCTAACATGGATTTATTTCTACTCTACCTCATTGTTTACAGTTAGCATATCCACCACTTGGTCAAAATCTTGCACTGGTAAAAAAAAAATTCCTTCTTCATAGCCTTCATAGTTTCTACTGCAAACATCTCATATTATGCAAGATGAGCCTCAACCTATTCCTATCAATTTTCTTCTGTCAAGGAAATGATTCTTTTGTAGATTCTATAGTGAAACTCTTCTTTTCATCTCGTGAGAATACACTCCAAGTATTCTAAAAATGTAATGTTGTATCATACGAGGCCTTGGATTTCTTAACTTGATTCAGGTGTGTAATTATGATTACATGAACAATTCATTCTGCCTTATTATATGCCATGCGTATCCACCATTTCTCCTCTCAAAATTCCTTATTTAGCTATGTAATGGTGGCATGTCTCTCCTTTATGTCACTTTGCACGCTTCTTGATTATGTGAACTTTGTCAAAAGTTTTGATCCCCACTTGTGCTAAAAATTGATAATTTTTAAGCACATTACATGCTTGTTCATCTACTAACACATGTATGTCAAATATTAAATATGATTTTCCAGGTGTGAACTTAAGTTGATTCTTGGTTATCCATTACATGCTAACCTCAAATTCAAGATCTTCCATGTGCGATTGAAATGGAAAACAAATCATTTTTATTGTGCATGTCAAGACCTCTTCCTTTTTAAATAATGAACAAAATAAGAGATCTTCTATGGCCACTATACTATGATATCTCACTTGCAAATTTTTTAGGATCATCAACATATTGCATCATAGGGCCCCGGGTGTGTGCCTTGACTTTCTGTTTTTTCCACGGGTCCTTGTAAGAAAAAAAATAACAAGTGGGTTATCCATGCCACCTACTCCATCAATAGTCTTTTCTTATTCTTTTCACTCTACCTCATGCTCAATATCGCACTTTTATTCCTCAGTTCAACTTTGTGCTCCATATTTCATTATTCTTCCTCATGTTCTCCCATATCTCCTTTATGAAGGATTTACCATGGCCTTCTTCTCTAGCCCCTCTACTTCCTCATTCAGCTTTAGATCCTTCTCAATGAAGGTGTCATGATTTTCTTCCTATGAATCCTCCAAGGTATGAATAAGTGGAGATATATGGGGAACCTCTTCCTCCATTCAATTTTCACTCTATTTCTCCTCACTTTAAACTACCTTGGATTCTTCACCATGCGTGTCTTTTAATTCTTAGGGATATTATTATTTAGTGAATTAGTGGCTGCCTTAGAGGTACTTACGCCTTTACCAATTTATTTTTGTGGTTCCTCCTCCTCACTTTCTTCTCCCTCTTCTTCTCTAAGGAGAGGATTATTCTCATGGGTCCTCTTGGTTCCCACTTTGTGTCTCCCTTGGGTGTTTTAGGTATCGTTAATTTATTCTCCACCTTCTTCCCATTGACCACCTTTTGATTTAAATAAATATAGACCTTCAAGGCCTCCCGATACCCAACTTCCAAAGTAAAGGAGATAATGTTGATATTATTTGCTATCATCATCTCCACATAAATGCTCTTACTAGGATAGACATATGTTCTACCCATTTTAGTATGATACTCAAAGTCTATCTTATATGCATCAAAATTTAATTTGTGTACCTCTATAAACATGTTCATTTCCTCTTGATAGTATTGTGTTGTGAAGGAAAATATAATTTTACACCCATGAATATTTTTTCCATCCTTCAAATAAAACCTTCTTAGACAGAAATGTTCATAAATGGAAAACAATGCTTTTCCTTCTAATATTGAGGTAACTCGCTCATAATGTTCTTCTGTCCCAAACGCCTCATGCATCCTGTCTATACCATTTGTCTACCCTTATCTTGTAGACATTATTAATCTTGTTGTAAGTATAATTAATGAATCTCTTTCGCAGCGACTTACTTACTTCGGGGAATTTCCACATTTTATCATTCAAATTATCCGACACCCCAATTTTATAGAAGAAAATCAACAAGAGTATTGCATCGAAGTGATATTTTCACAACACATGCATCCTCTATAATATCTTTAGCAATATTATATACACTACCCTCGAGCTATATTTTTCATGACATGAATACATAGCTTATTCAATTGCTTCCATTGTTTTTGCACTCTCAAATTTATTAACATGCACATGCACAATATAATGACTAGGTTGGTAAGATTTGTGATATTCATTGCATGCCATCCTCACTAATACTTCAAGGTTGGGAAGTGGTCTTTACTCCATCATCATCATCCAAGTCTATTATGATATCCATTCTTGAGATCTGAAGGAAATTCAATTTTTAATCGGTTGTGTGGTGAGGTGCATCCTTCTTCCTGCAAAGTAGAAATAGTCCTCATGGACCCATAACATAAGCCACCGATACATGATCACTTATGTTTCTAAAGTAAGGATCTCGTAGACATAAAGAACTCCCGTGGTCTACAAAATTTGATATCCCTTATCATCATAAATAGGCTTGTCATCCACTTCCCTCTTTCCTATTTTCTCGATTCAACTCCATTTCCATCTCATGATCATTTGACTTCAAGTGATGATTATAATCACCGAATATCATCTTTCTCACATGTGACACCTAATCGTGCCCTATGAGTACTCCTTCTAGGTATTGCGTCTTTGAATATCATTCTTCCCGTACTTACAATTTTCCTTGGGTGACACGTTTGTTATCTTTCTAGGTGCCATGTTGCACACAAAATACAACTTTATAAATACTAATCCTCTATGCCTTATCTGCCGTTAATTCCTCGGTTCCCAACTATCTACACCAAGAATCCTTCTAACCTTGTTTTCTTCACTTGATTATGCTCCCTAATTATGAAAACCCTAGCCACTAACCCTACGAATCCTTATTTTATTGAAATTTACTTTCTATGCCACACTTAAGCCTCAAAATTCCATACGAAGGATCTTCCATACTGCTCTATGTACTTTATCCAAGCTTTTAAAGATGATTCATCTAGTTTACTCTCCAATCATTAAAAACTCACACAAGGTTTCTCTTAAAATGCCTAAGTTCTCCACAAGGTAAAGTGCAAAATGAACTCATTCGGATGCCCCTTTTATAGGTTTCCGAATTTTTATTACATTAATTTCTCTTCATCTACCACCATGTACAACATCTTTAATTTTTTTGCTTTATCGCACTTTTTCCATTGCTTCCTTCCACTCGCTGCAATAATAACCTTCCTGCACAATCACTACTTTCCAATCAGAGACCTCCTCATGTGCACTTTCTACATAATCCTCTATGCCATATACATAAGTAGTTCATCCTGTTGCTTACCTTCCTCACGCTCCACCGCATGATTCTTCTTCTCGCATGGTCTTTAATATGAGAAATTTTCTTATTATCACCATCCTTCTCATTTCTATTGACACCCCTTTCCTCTTTTCCATTCATTTTCCTTGTAATCGAACACCATACTTCTATCATTGTGCACACATATTCCTCCACTTTGAAGACCAACAAGGTCTATTTTACGCACATTTGTACCTGATTCACTCTACACTAAATGTATGCACATACCTGCGTGCATGAAATCAAATGTAGAATCAATTTCCTACAAAAGCATGCTTATTGCAACAAAACAAGGAAAAACAAACACAAAAAAAAAAATTGAAAGAAAAACATGGAAGGAAAACCTAATCTAAGTGATAATACTACATTATTACAAACACTAATAAGCTTATTTATAGTAGGGCTTCAACATAATCCCATTGAAGTAACCAGGAAACATGGTGTCATCCAACACATGCAATTAACATGTGTCGTATTTGAATATCTTGGTTACTACAAAAGGTCCTAACCAATGTACTTTCAACTATCCTAGGTGGCATGACAACTTGGAGTGATAGAGAAGGAATATATTTCCAACTATGAATGTCTTGTTCTTAATGTACCTATCATGCTAAGACTTCTTTCTTTCCTTCTCGATTCTTATGGATCCAATGTGAAATGGCATGCCTCTCATCCAATTACATTAATATTTTAGTGCACTCTTCCATAACTTGTTCATCATCTAATCCACATAGGTGCATAATTCATAGGGATGGTAACATGAAGTCAACGTGTAGTAATCTATACCAAAAACCAAATGAAAGTGTGTGGCTTTACTTAATATTTTATAAGTGGTCTTGTAAGACAAAATTACATTTGAAACTTTATCATCCCAATCCTTTCATCCAAAATCATAGATTTTTGTCAATGTTTGTCCCAAGATCTTCCTGAAACATTCTCAGTAGTACCATTATTCTTGAGGATGATAATGGGTAGTTTAATGACGTGATACCATAAACTCTTCTAATAGAATTATGATTGTCTCATTCAGAAATGAGTTCCTCAATCAATTTTTAGGCTCAATGGAAAGACATACCTATTAGTAATGTTTTCCCATAGGAACCTTGATTTTGTGGTTGTAGTGTAATCCTTTATAGATGTTTCCTCTTCTCACCATGTTATATAATTTGTGCAAGTAATAATATAGCACACTCCAATACTACCCGTGGGTAGTGCAATAGGTCCTAAAACGTCAAAATCCCACTCCTCAAAAGGTTCTATGCTCATAATAGGTTTAAGTAAAATCTCATCTCTATGTCCAGGATTTCTAAGGTGCTGAAAATGATCACATGATTTCACATGTACTCCTTGGTGTCCTTGTATAATGTATCCCACTAAATCCTAGCCATAATGATCTTACGTGTAGTGGAATCTACTACATAGTGACCTCGTATTATACCACCATGTGCCTCTTCCATGATAGCTTCACGCTCATGCTCTAGAATCCATCAACGTAAGAATTCATCATGAACCATTTTGTAAAAGTCACCTCCAATCAATTGGTAGGGCACAACTCAATGATAATATTATTTTTCATTCAAGTGTTTCATCCCCTCGTGCCGATCCTAATGAGTAATATTCTAACTATATCCTCCAAATCTTTGGGCACATGGTTCAACCTAAAAATTTACGCATCGGTATAATATCTTCAATACTTTGTGCATCCTTGCCTAAATTGATTCTTGATAAATGATTAGATCTTGAATTTCTCTTTCCCAGTTTGACAATAATAGTGAAGTCAAACTCTTGAAAGAGAATTATCCACCTATAGATACGCACTTGTAAAATAGTATTTTTGACTAAACATTTTAATGCCATACGATCTGTATATAAGATAAATGAAGTAGCCAAAGAGTACTTGTCTAAAATTGTGAAGCACATAAATAATAGAAAATGCCTTGTGCTTGGTGGTAGTATAATTATTATTCATGGGTGTCAAATCCCTACTTGCAAAGAACATGGGATGATCCAAAATTTCTTCCCCTAGTTTCACCAAGAATGGACATATCGTCATGCCATAAGCATTAACATGTACAAGAAATGGTCTATCCCATTAAGGAAAAAACAAGATTTGTAGACAACAACAATTCTCTCCTTCAATGTCTTGAACACTTGTAGTTGCACCTCTCCCCAATAACATTTCCATTTAGCTTTAAGTAAATCTTCCAAAGAACACGACAATATTTATATATCCCTTAATAAACTTCATGTAGTAGCTAAGTATGTCCCGAAAATCCATACACTTCACTTTGATGGGTAGGATTTTCCAAACCCAAAAGTCACAACTATCTTAGGTTTGGTCGACCAATAATCCTTCTTAATAAATGATGTGCCTAAGAACAGGTTTCAAAAGGTGTGGAAAGATACACTTCTTAACGTTAAGAGATATTCTTAACGTTAAGATATTTTCTTAACTATCTACACCTATCAAACATGAGCCTAAAATTATCACGGTGATCCTTGACTAAACCATACATAGTCCAATCATACAAATACATTGGCAAGAAATTGTGAATAAAATCATGAAATGATTTCATAAAAATGTGTGAGAACATTGATGGCACATTATTCAATCCAAATGAAATATTTTTGTATGGAAATATTCACCACTTATTAGTGAAATTTCTCTTCTCGCTAGTATTCACACACAATGTGCACATGGTGATATCCCGAGAACCCATCTCAGAAGGAAAAGATATCTCACCCTATAACTCCTTCCAGGATCTCTTCAAAGAAAGTTGTGCGAAAATGTTTGTTGTGAATACTTGAGGAGGCATGCCCAATGTGCCTTTCTCTGAGGAGGTCTACTTGGCTAGGATGATGTGGAGGATTGGAATTTCCTAATCGCATAAATTGAGAATTTTGACTTACTTGAGCAAGTTCTAACCCTCTAACATTTTCTACTAAAGTTAAGATGACTTCATTTGGTGAAGTCACCGTATTTTCCTTAGTGGTGTTTGTTGTATACCCTGAGGTTGTATAGGCATATGGTACCCTACTATGAATTGATCATTTCCCTGCCAAGTTTCACCGAGGGCATTTCCTATAGGTAGTGGCATGGAGGTGTTTTCTTGAAAAGAGACCTCGGGTTGTGTTTGTAAACCTCCTATAGGTGGGTACATACTTTGAGAGCGTTGTTCACTCCTAGCATAACACGCTAAATGTTCATCATCTAAAAATAGATATGGATCTGATTGTCTACTGATTTGCGGTCTAAACAACACCTGAGGAGATGAACCAGATTCTCCAGTGAGCATCATGTTATTCGAGCCTGAAGGCTTTGGTGGTTGTGTTTGAGTGAGTTGATCCAACTCCTCTATTTGGAAAGGAGAACTATATCTAGTCCTTTGAGGAGGAGTTTGTGCTGAAAACTGGTTAGTTGAATAGTTGTCACCCCATGTTGAGAGCGAGGGTGATGGCTGTCTATTCAGTTGATCGCAGTATGCCTCAAGACCTAGGAGAGTTCTGCCATATGCATCAAATCCTGACATATTCGGGGGGTATATGAATACCTATAGAATAATGGGAAGAAACGAAGATGGACAAAGGAAAATGAAACACTTAAAGGGGAAAGGTGAAAATGAAGCAACTGTTCCTTTCACGTCGGGTTCATCAATTTTTTTTGGTAAAGTTGATTTGAAAGGCTAATGAGGCGGAAAAGATGAAAAGTACTAATTAGAATAATAAGCAGAAATATATTGTTCCTTTCACGTCGGGTTCACCAATTTTGTATGATGGAAAAGTGATAAGAGAGCATGGGAATCTACAAGTAACTCTTCCTCACACCCGACCTCCCAAGGTCATGCCGAGACAACTGGTGGGGATGGAATATATGTGGGGTGTAGACAAACTAATTAGGAAATCTTATGTCCTCGATGTGCATTAATGGAATATGTGAATCTAAGGCAAAGAAGGCCCTCCTAACTAACTCGAATCGGCATGATAGATCTGTCGGTGAGGATGACTACTCGAAGGCTCCAATCAATATCGAGCTCTAGCGTGATCCGATCTATAGGTTGTGGGCTACGTGGAAGATAACCTGTGGTCGCTTCGTATATGTCCCTCGATAGGGTCATAAAAATGGATGATGGATATATAGTGGATTTTATGGTCAATTCTCTTGTTTAGTCCGTAAAATCCTTAGCTAGATTAGTTGTTATGTCTAGTGAGGATAATTGTGCGATAATGGTTGGTGGAAGTGGAGAGGATCTAAATACTAATGTGCGTAAACCAACATCAACATCTGATTGTCCTGTGGGTTCGTTGGGTTGTGGGACCTGTGGGTCACAACTGTAAGTTCGTGGTCGTTGCGGACCTCCTATGGTCATGTGCCAAATCAATCCCTAATCCGTAGTATCCAATAGTCGTATGCCTTTCCGGCCTCTATATTTATAACTAAAAGTTGTGTGATCTTCTCAGAGTACCTTACAGGTGCGTTCTGAAACTTGAATTCTTAAGCTAGTGTCTATGTCGGTGAGAATGTCTCCCGTATCTAGTGTGGGGACCAAAGGATCACAACCGAACATTTTCTCTCTTTCAAGCCCTTCTACAATCATGCGGATATTTATCTAGGGTAATCTATAGTTTGGCTGGTTTGACCAAAACGTATGCTTAGACATTTCTATTTTTCCTCATCCCTTCTAAATATCTTATGGTAAAAGGAGAGATAAAATTAGTTATTTAGTGTAGGATATAAAAATATTTGGATATGCATTATCATGAAATTGGATAATCTAGATGTATATATTATGCAATGGAAATTTAGGAACAAGAAAGTGAGAAGGGGAAGAGTTTTATAACTAGTGTACAATCTAGGATGGAAATGTATGGTCCTGATCTTGAGATATATTATTTTAGAGCATTTGAAATTCTAGTCCTTTATCTTGTTTTCTGCTTCACTTTTTGGAAATTTCCTTCTCTATATGTTTTTGTTTCTCACAAAAATTGGGATTACCTGTAATAACCTATAACAAAGTAAAAACCCTAAAAATACAAAACCCTTCATTGGAGTATTAGAAAAATAAAAATAAAGAATATGTATGTGTGATGATTTATCTTATGATAAAAACTTATTTCTATTGCCTTCCATATGTGAAATATTATAATAAGGATGAACCTAGGAGGGTAAAACAACCCAAAGAAATATTTGAAATTGCATTCATAGTTAGTGAATGTGAAGGGGAGGGACCATAGAAGTCAATCAAGACCATAGCCTACACCTCTGAAATTTTCATTTCTTTTCAAACAAAGAGATGTACCAATAATAAAATTTTAGTCATTAATATAAGAGCTTTTATGAGGTTTTGATTAAATAATATTCTCAAAATTAATAACAAAGAAAAGTGTAAAGATAAAAAGTTATAGAAGAGATAGAGGGATGAGGAGATTGGATTTTGAATGTGATATTTTATATTATTAAGGAGCATGGTCAAACATGGAATCGCACAAGGATAAGTTACAAAATTATATGTTTATGTTTTCCTCCCTTTAAGTGTGTAATTGAAAATTGTATGCTTAAAGGAAAAACATACTTTAGTGTGAATGACACTTTTCATTTTCTCAAGAGTGTATCTTGATGTGTTCGGGTTGGCATGCTCCATGATGAAAGCTACAACACATAGCTTGGTCAATTTCTATGATAGAAAGTAAAATTTAACTAAAAATATAGATAATACATGTAACTTTGAACTTTGAAAAAGTATGCAAAGGATATGTCAAAATGGAATGAATACACCTATTCATTTTTGGATAGAAGATATCTCATTTATTTTCAGCCTTAGAGATTTAAAATTATCTTTTGGAGATGTGTTGACAAAAATAAGATCACACTTATTTTGGGTCAACTAACACCATTTTTTCCCTTTTTACTTCAATCATAAGTTTTACATATTTTAAGCACTTAAGGCCCCCAAAGCATTTCTATCGGATAGTAAATTCCTTCCCCTTTCTAGAGATATAAAGAAGTCCTTATAACTGCTCATATTTCGCAAGTTACAGGCCGGTGGGCTTTAGAAGGAGTTTTTGCCAAAAGCGGGCTACCAGGCCTAGGGATGATTTTTTTCCATGGAAATTGTAGACGGGAAGGGCAAAGTGGGAGATACTTTGTTTTTTTTTACTTTTCACAAAGGAAAAAGTGGAAAAAAGCAGGTCGGTGGGCCCGAAGATGTCTTTTTTCCCAAACATGGAAAATGAGGGCCAGCAGGCCCGAGGATAAATTTTTGCCAAATGCGGGTCTGCGGGGCCGTAGAGGAAATTTTTCCCAAGTATGAATGCGGGCCAGTAGGTCTGTGGAAGACTTTGGAACTTTTTCACTTTTCACAAAATGGCATAATTTTCAAGTGCGGGCCCGCATGCCCGTATGGTCTCATCGACCATTGAAAAGTCAAAGACCTGCAAAGGGTGCCATGTGCCTCTTCAATGCAAATCCAAAGATAGGATCCAAAACGGAGACCCCAAACAAGCGCCAAGATTCCACGTTTCCCATAGTCAAAAAAGGGACAGAGTCAATAGTTGAAAAGTCCAAATGGTACAGAGTCAGTAGAGGGTGCCACATGTCGACTCGATGCAATTTTAAAGATCAACTCAAGGCGGTTCCCCAAAAAAGTGCAAGCTCACCACATGGTTAGAGTAAAAAGGGGGACAAAGCGGGCCTAAATTGACTATATATAAGAGTGTTGGTGGATGTCTCTATGTGTTTCATCGGCGCAACACCAAGGATGGGTCCAAAGAGTGGTTCCCAAACATGAGCAAACTCTCGGTGTGTCTTCTATCCAACAAGTCAAATGGGTCGAGGTCCAATCAGCTAAGTATAGAGAACCGGGCAAAGATGACACTACATGTTGCATCAAGCAAAACCCAAAGGTACAACCCAAAGTAGAGACTCAACGAGCGTAGGCTCGCCACATGTCTAGAGCCTAAAAGGTAAGGTCAGCTATTGAATAGTCCAAAACCCGCGTAGGCCTCCACATGTCTCAACCACGCAACTTAAAACATAAAAAAATGGGGGCAATTTCTAAACAAGCGCAAAGCCTCCACATGTATTGTGTCGTGAAGCAGTGTCTCCGCTAACTAGAGGTACTCAGAAAAACACAAAGAAACACATAGGAGCCGGTGGAAGCCACCTCGTGTCAATCTAGTGCATTTCAAGAGCAAAAGGAAGGGGCTGAATCTTCAAGATGCGTGAGGTTGCCACATGGAACCCCGTAGTATGGAATGACTCTTTTAAATATTGAATGTCAACAACCCCGATCTATAGAAAACCATATCTTTCGACTGGAAACTTAGATTTTGGTGGGAGAAAAACATCCATATCCATTAATGTTTCAACTCGCTATTTTCAAGGGCTATCAAGTCTCTCACTTGCCACCATGATGAAGAATAGGCATTTTTCTTGCCCATTAAGGGACAACGATGGAGGTATGGGTGTTGTAGTAAAGCACTTCATTGTGGCGGGTGGATTTTAATGCTTTTCAGAGTGGTTGGAGTAGGCGGAATTCAATGTGCTTCTAGGGGTGGTTGGAGTAGATTTCAAATTTTCCCTCTCTTTTTCTCTCTCATTCTTCTATATATTATAAAGGAGGGGCATTTTCTAAAAGGTTGGTCATTGTTTCTCTCTTTCCCCTCTCTCCTTCTTCCTTAGGGTAGAATGTGGAGTCTAAGCCTCTTCTCATGGCTCTGTAATGGCATTTTCTTGCCTCTTTCCCACTGATGATGTACTATGCAAAATATTAGAGCAATAAAATTTGTTTCGTGATGCATTTGTCCATCCTTTTCTTATTTTGTTGTCTCTTCTTTCCTCTCATCATCATGCAAGGTATACCGTGCATACTATGATTTTTATTGCAAGTTTTGGGAGCGTGTGTAATGGGTTTTGAATTGGTGTTCTGCTTTGAGCTTCATCTTTAGATTGTGGTGCATCTTGTCCACCCCTTATTTTCTCACCTCTCTCCACTTCAGGAACTTGGATTCTTGATCAACCACTTCCATATCTGGTGTATCACCGCTTAGTGTAGGCTTTGTTTTTATGCATTTCTCTCTCCCTTGTCTCCTTGGAATGGTTAGATTAGGTTAGATAGTCTGTCCTACACTGGTGTAGCTTGTGGTCAGGTAGTTTAGGAAGAAGGAACTAACCTTCTCTAGACGTCCATCTCAAGTCCACAAGTCCCACAGCTCAGAGATGGTCCAATGTTGTGTAATCACACCGAATGCCCCATTTTAGAATTAGGAAATTCGGGGTGCTTTGTGATTTTGCACTAACAGTTTTTCCATGCTAGATGGGACATCACAGATGTTAGAGTTTCATCTTTTAGAGGTGTCTCATTATCAACAGCAAATCTTAAGCCACCGTGTGACCATCTCACCATTTTGGCATGCCCAGTGGGACATCATAGAAGTTAAAGTTTCCTCTTTCATAGGTGTATCATTATCAACAACAAATCTTAAGCCAACATGCAAATACCTAACAATTTTGGCATGCCTAGTGGGACAGTCAGTCCAAGCACCTTACCACTTCATCTCAAAGAGTTGGTGTGTTCTTGTTAAGATTCAACATTTGGAGGCACATGCAAAGCACTTCGGTAACTTCATCTGGTCACCAACCTATTCTCTCGAGTTGTAGACATTTTTCATCCATTTCCACCCATCTTCATTCATCTTTCTTTCCACATCTTTCATATTCTGCCATTCATGAAGTTGTGCAATCATGACTTCATTTCCTTCTTGGAACTCACACTTGTAGAACAACAGTGTAGTCTACCTCCAATGTCTTTCCCAACTCCTCCAGATCAGCATTATGATCAGATCTAGAACCATTATGCTTACCCATATGAGCAGTGTCAAAACCATTTTGGCCAAGGAGCTTATCAAGAGGAAGGGTGTGCGTTCGATGGTGACAGTTATGTGGAGAATTCTGGTTTTTGGAGAATATCCAAAGAATGGAGGCTCTCATGAGCAGATCCAGGGCTACAGTGATGAAGGCATTCAAATTGGCTATAGGGCACCTTGTCCATAGGCCTACCAAGACATTATAGCCCTCATGAGAAGCTTGACTTCATGGTTGAAGTGCTACCTCAACTTGCATAGTGGATTGAGGATATTGAGGCATATGAGAAAAGTGTGAGATAACCTTGTCAATGGGTAAGTCAGTCACCAGCTCCTTGTCCTTCATTTTCTCTTTCTCAAACTCCATCATTTTAGCATGATCAAGAGTCAAGCCCCTCACTTGCTGCCCCAAGTGTTGATTTCCCTTCTCCATCTCCTAGTCTTCCATCTCATCTTAATTCTTCTTCCCTTTTCCTTCCCAAGTAGTCATCCCCTCCAAAAAATAAGAAGTTCCACTCCCCTCTCCACCAAAAACAATTGCAAAGCTAGTTGAAACCCCATCCACTCCTCCTCTTGCTTTCCCAAGTCCATGTTGGGAAGATACTCAAGAATCCAGTCAAGGAGAACAACAAAAAGAGGAACCCAACAAATAAGAAATGATAGAAAACTACAAGATTTGGGCTGCCCAATTTGGGTTTACAAAGACCCCTTGATAGTTAAGCCAACAGAGGAGGTCAAGGTTGAAGATCTAGTGGTGGTTGAGGCTAAGTTTGTAGCAAAAGAAGAACAAGAACAAGAAGGAGAAGATCATAAATCTGTTTTCTCTTAATGTAATGTCTATAATGGCACTCTGTTTGAAGAGGATGTTGATATAACCCAAATTGCAAAACCAATTAAGGAGAATAAACAACTAGCTTCAAGTTCCATTGAAGAGGAGCAACTCGGAGAGAATAAATCGGAGTTGAGGCCACTTAGTGAATAAAAATTATTGAATATTTTTTTACTTTCATTTGAAGGGCCTTATTTGATTGATGAACCCATGATGGAGGAGGACCATACAATTTTAGATGCTCCAAGTGCGGAGCAGGCCACAGAAGAACCTTCAGTTCTTCCTCCCACTTCCTCCCCCTCAATCTCTAATGTTGAAGAAGAGTTTGAGCTTTCAAACTTCATGTTTGAAGAAGAGAGAAACCATGGTGAGCAATTTTTAGATCAGGAAGACACCATGGAGGAGGTCAAGCACATGCAGTAGGACATCAAGGAGGTAGACTATCTGTCAGACTTGGAAGATTGCTTTGATGGAGAGGAGCCTAAGGAGATAAAATCATTCACTCCCCCACCATCCACCTTCCAAGCACATGATCCTACTACCATGAATGATAGTGTTCAAGTACAATAGCCTGCACTTCATAACAGCCCTCTAGAACCAAGGTTAGAAGATATGAATCTTCCATGTTCTTCACAGGAGAAGGAAGGGAAGGAGCAAGAGGATATCATCACCTCTTTCACATCATCTATCTAGAAAGGTCAACAAGAAGACTCCATTCTTGGAGTTGAGTTTCAAAACAATGGGCACATCCAAAGGATTAGACCATGCCCAATCAGGTACTTGGCTTCATTGGAGCTAAGGGAGAATCCAAAACCATTCATGCCAACTTTAGGGCATGAGGATAAGCTCCAAAGTACCAAGGGTCACCATCAACACTCCAAGAGTCCAATGGTAGTCATCTTGAGGGGATATTTTTGATTGAAGTTGATACCTTGATGATATGAGTGGAGGATCGGTTTATAGTCAATTTTTCACTCATATAGGAAGCCATATTCAGTGTCAAATCATTTTCATGGCTGCCCCTCTTAAGGAAGGGAAGCTACTTCTCCCTACCAGTTGCAGGATTTGTTTGAGTCCCCTTTCTCTCTGGTTAGTATAGGAGTATGAGTAGATTTTTCTTTCAAAAAAGAAGTGTTGTGCACACTTTGCATATCCCACTTGGGGTGTGTATGATTTCCAATTTTGTACATAGTGTGTTGTGGTGTCTTGTTTCTCATGCACAGTACATTGGAAGTACCATTTGGTGAGATCAACTCTAGTTCTAGTGATGTTCCAAAGGGCTCAGGATCAAACTTTCAAAGTTCGATTAGATTTTTGTTTACCAGGATGACTCCTTGCCCAATGGATGCTTCAAGGAAATTGATCGTTTCACCTAGCAGGCAGGTGATCCCCATGAGTTGCCAAATTGTTGACCAAAATAAGCTCACACTTATTTTGGGTCAACCAACACCGTTTTTCCCTTTTATGATTCAATCTAAATTTTTACATATTTTAAACACTTAAGGCCCCCTGAAAGCATTTCCATCAAATAGGAAATTCCTTCCCCTTTCCACATATATAAAGAAGTCCTTCTAACTCCTCATATTTCGTAGGTTATAGGCCGATGGGCCTAGCAAAATTTTTTTACCATGGAAATTGTGGACCGGCGGGAGTGGCGGAGATATTTTTTCATTTTTTCACTTTTCACAAAGGCACAAGTGGAAAAAAAGTGGGCCAAGAGGCCAGAGATTTCTTTTGACCAAACATGGAAAATGTGGGCTGGCGGGCCCGGGATAGTGTTTTGCCAAATGTGGTTTGCGGGACCATGGAGGAAATTTTTCCCAAGTATGAATGCAAGCTAGTGGTCTCATGGGAGACTTTGGAACTTTTTCACTTTTCGTAAATGGCACAATTTTCAAGTGCGGGCCCGCGAGCTTGTAGGGTCTCATCAGCCATTGAAAATTCATAGACCCACTGAGGGTGCCACGTGCCTCATCGCGCACTCCAAAGATAGGATCCAAAACGGAGACTCCAAACAAGCGCTAAGCTTCCACATGTCCCGAGTCAAAAAGGGACAAAGTCGATAGTTGAAAAGTCAAAATGGGATAGAGCCAGCGGAGGGTGCCACGTGTCGACTCGACACAACTTCAAAGATCAACTCCAAAGGTGGTTCCCCAAACAAGCATAGGATCGCCACATGGTCAGAGTCTAAAATGGGGATAGAGCGGGCCTAAATCGACTAAGTATAAGAGTTTTGGCAGAATCTTGTATGTGTTTCATCGGTGCAACACCAAGGCTAGGTCCAAAGAGTGGGTTCCCAAATGTGCGCAGACTCTCCATGTGTCTTGGGTCCAATAGAAGTCAAATGGATCAAGGCCCGAATCGGCTAAGTATAGAGAACCAACAAACGATGCCATGTGTTGCATCAATGCAAACTCAAAGGCAAGGACCAAAGCGGAGACTCAAACGAGCGTAGGCTCGCCACATGTCTGGAGCTCGAAGAGGTAAGGTCAGTCGTTGAATAGTCCAAAAGCTCACGGAGGCCTCCACGTGTCTCAACCGTGCAAATCAGTAAATTTAAATAATCGGGGTAGTTTCCAAACAAGCGTGAAGCCTCCACGTGTCTCGAGTTAGGCACAGTGTCTTTGTTAACAAGAGACACTCGGAAAAACACAAAGGAACACTAAGGAGCCCGTGGAAGCCGCCACATGTCAATCCAGCGCATTTCAAGAGTGAAAGGAAGGGGCTGAATATTTAAGATGCGCGAGACTGCCATGTGGACCCTTTATGGACCCTTTCGGTGTATCAACGCTTAGTGTAGGGTATGTTTTTATGCATTTCTCTCTCCCCGTGTGTCTCCTTGGAATGGTTAGATTAGGTTAGATAGTTTTCCCGCATCAAGTAGCTTGTGGTAGGTAGTTTAGGAAGTAGGAACCGGCCTTCTTTGGAGGTCCATCTCAAGTCCACAAGTCCCACACTTGAGAGATGGTCCACTGTTGTGCACTTACACCGAATGCCCCATTTCAGATTCAGGACATTCGGGGGTGCTATGATTTTGCACTAACAAGATGTTGGAGGATTAGGGAAAAAAATCCTTAGTGTTATGTCATAGGAGAAGGTAGAGGAGAGGAGCCATATTTTCCCCATATTTAAAATTTTGGTGTAAGGAAATGTAGTGCCCCACATCCTTGTACCGAGCTAGTGAGGATTTTCGTCCCCTTTTTGTAATTGGTCAATTAGTTTCCGATCTCATCTCGCTAATCAAGCACAAATGATTGAGGTTTTGGCACCCTTGTGTCTTATCATCAAGTCATATGTAAATCTTCAAACACCTCACCGGGTACCTAATTATCACCTTGGTTGTATTATGTGTTTTGATTCTAACTATGTATCGTTTATATTGTAATTGCATAAAATGATAATAATAATAATAATAATACTATTTACTCAAATTTAGTGTTATACGCTAAATATATTAATCAACGATGAAAATACTTTTTATTTGAAGTATTAAGGAGGTTCTCAAATTTATTCATTCGATACATTTTTTTGGTTGTTCCTTTTCTTGTTGGAAGATTCATGATTGCTTCAAAAATGTTATACTACTACTACTACTATTATTATTATTATTATTATTATTATTGTTATTATTAAATATATTAAATAGATGTAATAGTTAAAAAGAGATTTATTCAAACAAAATAAAATAAATAAACTAATAAATTATTTTATTTTTTAAAGAAAAATAAAATAAGGCAAGGAAAATTAATAATTCAAATAAAATAAAATAAAATAAAAAATATTTATTACGCCGTAGGTGTTTTCACAGCGGGGGATTTTTTGCCGTTTTCGTCAACATGCTTGTCCTGCTCCTGTTCCGTTTTTGGCACCCACGTGTCTGTCTGCCTGTGTCGGTTGGTGTTTGTCCGTTTGTGGTTTGCCCTCTCACTGGCTCCTTTGTGATGATGGCATTTTCTGCCTCCTCCTGTTCCGTTTTTTCCTACCCACGTGTCTGTGTGGATTCATTATCGATAATGGATCTTGCCACCTTGCAATGACACCAGGCGCATGGGATTCAAAGAAATTAGTTAAAGGACCCCACAACGCGAGAAATATTTCTGCAATTTTTTTCTTGAGAAATGACAGACCTTTCAATGAGGATGGATCATTCTAAGCCATTTCTAAGAGGGAAATATGATCAGATCGATCCATCACTGCCCAAAATTAGATCTGTACTGTTAGAAGTGGGAGCCTCCGACATGCCGCTACCAATACATCCAGAAAGCTTGTCTTGAACAAGATTGACTCTTCAATAAAACCAAGCATAATCAAGAAGATTGGGCAGGTTTCATAGTATTTTCTTCATTCAAACCCTTCATCTCCAAACCACACTTTTCCTGTTCATTTCAAAAGCAAAAACACTGCATAAGAAATATTTGATGTAGAAATCAAACAAAACTACGTCCTTCGTACAGTACAAAACTTTTCCAAATGTGTCATTTGGTATTGAGTTTTTTCTTTCAAAAGAGCAGACAGAGGAGGTAACTTTGGGTTTAGAGGGTCAGCCACAGACTTTTATATGTGTTATTCTTTTTCCTTGTTATTCTGTGGAGGATTTTCATGGTGATCAGCAGATCCGCCGCATATCCAGCTTATTGCCCGATCAATTTGAAGCTCGAATTGGGGAAAGGGGACTTGTGGTGAGCTGGGCGCCCCAGAGAGAGATTATCTCTCATCGTTGTACTGGAAGCTTCGTGGCCCACTGTGGGTGGAGTTCAACAATGGAAGGACTGAGTAATGGGTTGCCTTTGATTGCTCTGCCAATGCAATTAGATCAGGCATTGAATGCTCGACTGATTGTTCACAAGTTCCGCGCGGGGTGGAAGTTGAGAGAAGAAAATAGGATGGAGACCGAGAGCAAGAGCTCAATAGGGAAGTGATTTCTAAAGATGTGAAGAGGATAATGGTGGAAGAAGAAGGTGGGCAAATAAGGTCCAAGGCTTTACAAATGGCACAATTGTTTACGAGTAACACATCCATCGGTGGAATTCAAGAAAAATGCATGCATCACTTCATCAACTACTTAAATAGATTCAAATATGTTTGCAATTATTTTTCTGTTCACTGATAGTGTTTATTATTAAAATGTGATCTTTAAGATATTTTAGAATGTAACTCTATTCATAGAATAAACATGGCTATAAGATTTCAAATATGTATTATCATGTGGCATTGATTTACAATTAAGAAAGAGTATTTGTGAATTTTGTAGAATTTCATGACGGGAGAAAACTGGAGAAAATATGTTAAAGGGGAGAGGGGGTGGACAGGAGAAATATAATCCGAAATATATATATTTTTAAATAACTATAGGTTTACTTTCTGTCACAAAAAAAATGCACACATCATTTAGGATGGACATATCTTCTACATACCTTTTATCTCTGTTACACATTCCTCTAGCTTATTATTGTCATGCTCTGATCTAATTGTAGTCTTCTAGCCATTTAGAACATAGTACAAACTACCACCTTTGACATCTTGAAGCGAGTATCCTCATCTTATACTTGAAGAGTAAACTCGAGCCAATAACTATCATGTAGATGCCCATTACAATGTTCTTTGCACTTGATCATACCTCTGAGACACTTTTTCAACTTTGGAAGATAGATTTCCTACTTTGCAACCATGGTTTCACTAGATCCTGCAATCATAAGACTCTTCCCAGAATTGTCCAAGACCATACCATTTTTAAAAGCTATTAACGGAAATGATGCAACTAAAAGAGAAAGCATATTAACAATCACCACCTCCAAAATTTATTTAAACTCAACCCAATCCAATAAACATGCCAATTCTGAACTCACTCCTCAACTGTAACCATCAAAAAAATATTCACAAAAACCTAAATTGTGTTTACAAACAATGTCTCAAAAAAAATTGTTTAAGACCATCTTACCATATGGCCTTCCCTACCATCCTACACGGCGTATATTTGCTCCCCTCAAAAAGGGAGCAACTGCTAGTATGTATTTATGTTATTGAGAATGGAGAAGTGGATGTGGAATGTATTAAATGATGGTCGTTGGAAGTAGGTGGAAGGAGCTGACGTGGGGCATGAGTTATTAGGAGTATGGGATTCGTTCATTCAAGAAAAGTTTTTGTCAGATGTTTTAGATGCTAAATCACTGGTAAATGAGTATGCAAAATGAATGTGGTCCATGTTTGTAAAATGGGGACGCAGACAAACATGGTAGGTGACCTGTTTGAAAAAATGTTTGAAGTATTTGTGGTGTGTGGGAGGACAGACAAGACATGAAATGTATTTTATAGAACACCTCAAATAATGTGAGCTCCCATCCATGCCAAGATAAGATCTTTGGGGCAGCTATGGGAATCATCAGGTATAGTGGGAGTAGATTTTCAGAAATTTTAGTTGCAACTGCCTTGGAAGACATGTACGAAAAATGTGGAGGCTTTTGTTTGTCCTAGGGAGTGCAAGATATGTGAGCTATTTTTAAGAATTCTTGAAAGAGATGTGTTCATGGTCAATTTTGGGACTGCAAGATTTCCACAAAATGGTGCTCTTGACAAGGCTGTAAGACTTCTCAAAGAAATACCTCAACAAAACGTGGTCTCACGGAATGAAATCATTGTTGGGTATGCATAAATTTTTTATTTTTTTTGTTTTTGTTAGAGACACGTGGGAAAACCTTCGAACAAGTGTGTTGACAGGTGTCGGCCAAGCCTGCACAATCTGCATAAGCTCTTTCGATATTGGCTACTTCACCTTGTTGTGACACTAATTTTAGCAGTGGGTGACATTGACATTATATGTTCTCATTTTATTATGGAATGGAACGTGGATTCATGCAAATGGCATGAAAAATGTTTGACCAGATGGGTTGTGGAAATGTGACTTATTGGAATTCTACGGTTGTAGGACACAAGCATGATGGATTGCTAAAAAGGCATTGGAAGCCTACAAGGAAATCTACATTTTGGCAGTTGTATAATATACTTCAAACCACCCCTTCTTTGTTTGATAAAGAAACATGCTCTCGGAAGTTTTCTATTCATCAAAATGCCTTATAAAGATGTGCAACCCTAAGCCAATGATGGTTGTCGGTTTGCGAAAAATGGGTTTGTTAATAAATCCTTGAACCTGTCTAGAATATGCGACTGGAAGTGTTGGCTATCTTGAGCAAACTCTAAGTTTGATCATAAACGTACATGGGAATGTGAAACATTGTGGAGTGCCTAAACTAGTTGAAAAATTTTCGAGGAGTGCAGTCACATAGAATGTGATAGTTGAATGGAGAGCATAAAATGGATTTGAAAACACCTTTTTCAACCTTGAAACGGATGTAATTAGTACGTGCAATGCCAAACTCCAAAAATGCATTCATCAATTACTACAGGTATGGTTTCTCGGCATTAAATTGCATAATTTGTGTATTTTAGTTCCTTTTTTCTATGGAGTCCCATTTCTAATAAAAATAAGGGTACAGTTACCATTTAATTAAATAGATTGCATTTTCAAACAAAAAGGCCTTTTTCTTACGTAACTTGATTGATTATTTGACCATCAAACGTATTCACAAAACATAGCCTAACACATTGGTAAAATTAAAGTATCACAACTAGATGCCCATTTCTACTTTGAATTTGTGAGATTGAATTGGGATTTCAACTAAACAATCCGTTTTGTTTACCTTGTTAAGTTAATAAAACATGATTTTCGGTGATTCAAAAATATCCTTCTAGGCCCCGAAATGGGAAAGTTGAGTTGCAACCATGTTCCCTTTCGTGGGGTAGTATAAAAAAACCTTAAAACGCCCTCGAATGACCATTTTTGCACTTTTCATCACCCTTCTAGTAGCCATGTTAAGCCATTTTCTAGTTTTGGGAAGATACCGGAAATAAGAAGTTGGGTTTGGTTTCGTCTTGCCATTTTGGCCCTAATTGTGTTGGTGTGTGTGACATTCCTCGTCATCACTTGGCATTTTCCACATCACTCGGTGAGTCATCTCATTTAGGTGATGTCATAATTCTTAAGTGTATTAGGGGTATGATAGATTCTGTCATAGATTCTGTCATATGCATAAGTGTGCATCAATGCATCATATAAGAGTTAATTTACTTTTCTCGGAATGTAATTCCTCCGATCCCTTATGGAGGTATAATGATTCATGCATTGGGAGTTACACAACACTCCTATTTGAACTCCTTTTTTTCAGATCTATGAGAATGAGTGGACCCTTTTCTCTTGCATGCACATTTTTGGGATCCACACCACTCTCTATTACTTACTACTTTCGGTTTAAGTGCAAGTTTCGTCATCGTTATTCCATTCATGATTTACTTGTATTCATTTAGTTTATTTAATTTATACTTGGAGGTGTTACACTTGGTGTTGTTGGTTTTTGTTTTGTAGGTGTGTTTGCAGTGTTTTGCATGTTTTTTGTGTGTAGGCTAAGAAAAATTGGGGTTAAAGTGTAATTTTGTGAGGTTCTTTAAAGGTGTGTTAAACTTGTTTTGGGCCTAACTTGGCCCTTTCTCAATGAGATGGGAACCGATCTATCCCAACTTTCCCATCTTCCTGTCTCTCCCCGTGACTATCTCTATGATGAGTTTCTCCTTTCTCGCTATGTGTTTGATTTTAAATCACCGAATGGATTTTTCCTTGCTCGTGTTTTGTCTCTGTGTGTTGGCTCAACTATCGACTCGACTTGGCTTACATGCATCATGCCGAATTTCTCACATGTTCTCTACATTTAAAGCTGAACCACCGAGCCATGTTAGCTCACCACTCTTGGTTGTTTATTGTTCAACGCTGCCTTATGTTTGTATTGAGCATTTCCATATTCCCATGTGTTGTGTTCCATGCACAGTATTCACATTTCATGGTGATTGGTTTGGCCCTTCTTGAGCCACTCCCTCCTCGATGTCAACCTTACCTCGAGAGAATTTTTTTCTTTAGATATGCTTGCATTATATTTCCATTTTTTATCATTATAATGCCCATCTTGATGTGTATGCCTATGCCCATCCATTATCCGATATGTTTGCCATCTCACTAGGGTATCTCTATTTTTCCAGTCATTACTTTTGCGGATTTCCACCACAAGGAGTCTCTCCCCAACTTAGTAACTTGACACGTGGATCGGTTAGTACTTGATCACCCCAACATGTGGAATTAACATCTTACTATGCTCCATATTTTATCTAGCACTTTCTCTATGATGCATGGATTCCACCTAGTTAAGACCTAACTCGGTTACGAATCCTCGGCGCATGACTTAGATCCTCTGCAGCTCATTTTCCCAACGCATTCAACTCGACACAATCGCATCTCGCCATTCAACTTGGTGCTCAAACTAGGTCACACAATTCATCACCTCCACTCTTGCGCAATTCATCACCTACTACAAGGTCAAGTGGTTTACTATCCCATGTCGTAAAAAATCACCTTATTACAATCAACACACTACTTATAAAGTGCCACAAATAAGGGGTTTATCATTATTATTGGGTTTTGTATTGCATACATATGCATTCTTGGATGAGTCTCACGTCTTACAACCCTATGTGTTTTCTTGTATTCTCCAATTCTTTCTCTTTTTACAAATCCACCATGAAGTATGTTCTTTCCTTACTTGGGTTTCGTAGGACTTATTTTGAGTCTCCCCTCTTCCTCTTGGTAGAGATAACTATACATCATAGTGTTCTTGTATGGAACGTTACTTTACTCACAAGGGCCTTTATCCCTTCATGTATGGGAAGGTTCTTGCACCCACCGATCGTTATTGTCTTGAAGAATGGCTTGACAAGTGTGACCATGTTCATTGTTACATATTGATATATTTCTCCAAGCCTCTCCAAATTTATGTAGCGCACTGATTATCCTCACACCATTTTGATCATACTTCGATTATTATTTGGAGACCCTTTAGATACTTTCACTATTGCTTCCCCTACTAATAAAGTTGCCTCCTCTTCCTCTTCATGTGATCAAAGTTCAACTAAAATTAAAAATTATTCCTATCACCGATGACAATGTTTTCTCTTCTAGTTCTGATGACAAGAGTACTAATGAGGACTCCTCTCCTCCTTCTCTTGGTCACCTTTGAAAGTATGTTGACACCCATCCTTTCCCATCGAAATCACACAGTCTTGTTTCAAGCCAAATACTATTATTACATCATCTTCCTTTTCAATTCTAATATGTGAGGCCCTTTCCACCCCTCCTCCTTCATGTGTTGATGATTCATACATATCAAACATCACTCTTTTGTTTGTCGAGACACCCTTTTGATATGAGTACCTTCTAAACCGTCATCGTATCTTTGCGGTGCCTTTACTTGTGATGCAAGAGAAGGTGTTTCTCATCCTTCTACAGTTGTTTTGGAGGAGTCCTTCATCTCCTTTGTTGGTAGTTCCCCTTATGTGACTCTTATCACATCCAACTTTTTGGAGACCATTATTGATCCACCTCCTCTTTTGGATCCTATTTCTACTATTGTGGGGTTGTTTCTTTTCCTTCACTTCACTTGGTAATACTATCAGTGGATGTTCCTCTGTCACACTTTGATAGTTCTACGATTGTGGCATTACTTTCATTTCTTGTGCACTCATTTTCTAGACCTGTCCCACATTTAAGTGGACTAGATTCATATTTCTTTGTACTCTTATACTTGGTTTCCTTCACGGAATGGGAAGACTTAAAGTACTATATTTATTTAATTCCTAAGGGTAGGAACATTATTTGATGCGGATGGATCTTCTTCAGTCTATATTCCGAGGACCATGTCACCGACACTATTCTTTGAGACTTCAAAGAGTTACATAGTTTAGATCTCGGGGTTCGATTCAAATCTTCATTTGTCTAAATTGTCTCCTTCATCTTTTCTCTTCTTCTTCTTCCAAAGATATTACAGCTTTATACATGGGTACCTTTTCAGAATTTATTTTCCGAGCCCATTTGATGCATCTTTTCTAGGTTGTTAAGGGATTATTCCATACCTTATAAGTGTATGATTCTTCCCATTGGGATTTCCTCTGCTACTTGATATTGTTGTGTTGCATGGGTACCGCATCGTGCATATAGCTATCAGAACCATTTCTTATTTCTAACTTTCCTACTTATCTTAAGTTATGATGAAGTGGGGTTGTTGGTGTGTGTGACTTGCCTTATGATCACTTGGCATTGTCCACATCACGTGGTGAGTCATCTCATTTAGGTGAGGCCATAGGTCTTAGGTGTCTTAGAGGTTATGTTAGATTGCTTCATAGATACCATCATACCCATTAGTGTGCATCGAAAGGCATCATACATGAGTTACTTTCCATTTCTAGAATATAACTCCTCTTCTCTCTTATAGAGGTATACTTTTCAAGTATTGGTAGTTACACAACACTCCTATTTTTACTCCTTTTTTCCAGATATATGAGAACGAATAGACGATTTTATCTTGCATGCACATTTCATGGTTAAATTATTTCTTCCTCATGGAATTTTTTCATGATGTTGTTCGAGTGTAACTCCATTGATTTGCACATTATATTGCATGATCCTCATTCTCGCTTTCTCTCACAAATTGAATAAATGGATATTAGACTTCATCAACCTCTAGTATTTATCCATGAAAATTTATTTCAACCATTATTTTTGAGAAAAAACATCACCATTTGATTTCATGAGGGGATTTTTAGGCCTCAGAACCGGGTTGACTAGATCAAACTAGCCCAATTACGACCAGTGGCTCTGGAAAAGTAGTCACCATTTGTACCATGTTTTCCAGTTCTAAGTTCTGTCAACTCCTATGAATTATAAGTGTATAGCAAAGTGTATAATATATTTCCCATGGTGCATCTCGCCATCATAAATTAGCTTACAAATGCAACTTAATCGCCCTTAAGCTAAAATTGGTCATTTTTGTAAACTAGTAGGTAAATGTGAAAGAATGCCATGGGGCCCTCCCAAGTCAAATAACTAACAAGAAAACTTGTAGGAATTTATATATAATCTGTATGGAACTCTCATTTTTGGCTTGTTTGAGAAATTTGATTGTAAGGAAAATTATATTTCTTTCCCTCTCTCTCTCTCTCTCTCTCTCTCTCTCTCTCTCTCTCATCCTCATTATTTAAAAATGAAATGAATGCATATCTACCTCTCTCTTGTTGCGTGCTAAGTATTATAATCACGTGAATGAGAAAAATATGATAACATGAATTGTGCTATATTTTAGGTAGATTCCATGCCAAAGATTATTTCATTGAGCATATTTAAACTAGCTTGACAGGTTGTAGAGGTAAAGCGATTAGAATGGATGATGGAAATATAAGTTTAATGTTCATTATTGAAAATGTGTAATCAGGATGGGAATATAAATGTATCTTATTTTAACAATAGTACCTATTGTATTATTAAATAAATATGAACTACTTTCATTTTGCATGTGTATTAAATAAAGAAATGGTGAAATTTCATTTTGTAACCTTACAATTCATCGACATTGCACAATAATGTAATTAGTCGATTATGGTAAATTATTGTATTTTTTTATGTTTTTATGGAATTCAGATAAAACTTGAAAATTATTATTGTCGTAATCCTGTAAATGTAAAGGATGTTGTTGATAGTGTGACTTGTGTCAATCCCTTGACATCCCTTTTACACCTTTACCGTCTTGTTAAAAAAATCATGTGATTCTGAGATATTATTTTTATTCAACTTATCTTATTGTATATCATTCATAATATTAATTTGCAAAGGGGAAGGTGAATACTTAATTGATAGGTGTTTCTATGCCACTCGGTTTATAGTTTATCATAGTCACCATATATTACCTGTAAATAGTTTTACTTGTTTTAATAGCCTTAGCAAAATAGTCACTTCACAAGGTAAAATATGTTGTCTTGATTATGTAGTAGAGTCGGTCGCATGAATCTCATCATATAGGTGATCTTTAGTGGTCTCATATTTAGTGTTTCTTCTTGGATGTTTAAAATTTAGGAACTTACAAGAAGTATTAAAAATGAGATAATCATTCAACTCAATGACTGTAGATCATAGAAGAAAATTGTAAAAAGAGGTGTCAACATGATTATAAGAGAATAACATGTTAATTTTGAATAATGGAAAGAAATAAAAAAACATAATATTATGAAAGGATAAGTTTATATGATAATAGTTTATGCATAATGATTTACCTTTGAAGACAATAGAACTAAAACTAAAAGTGTAATCTTATAGACAAACCTTTCCTTGACCATTGTTAAGTCACTTATTAATGTGTATCTTCAAAGATGGTAGATGATGTATAGTGTGTAGATGAGCCTTTTCAAAATTTTGAAAAAAATCTAATTACCTTTTTCAACATTGTGTCATATGGCCTTAGGAATTTGAGTTGAGAATAATCGTAGCGGTAAATAACTCATACCCATGTAGGGAGGATGTTGGTTATAAACATGGTTCATTTTAAGACCCCCTCCCCCGAAAAATTATTATAGAATGGGTGGCGAATATCTGAAATGGACTTTCAAAACGATGGTGAATATCTGAAAAATAGTTTCACGGAAAAGGTGATTTGGTAGGATTTTTTCACAAAGTGGTTTCATACTTATGGACTGATATTGGATGATTGTCTCTTCATGATCGGACAGGTATTTGTTGGAGTGTGCATCCCTGCTAGTTTTCCATTTCCTTGTTAAATAACCATCTAACTCATATTGGACGGATGTCCTAACCTAGTTTTTGGCCATCCCTTTCTAGTTGGATGGATTACATTTTCCTTCCATCATTTTTTCTATAAACAAGCATATTTTAATGGTTGGTTGTCTAGCCGTGCTAGACGGACATCCGAGTATGGTTTATCTGCCACCCTTTTCTTTTAGGATAGATCCCATTGTTCATCTATCCTTCTTCTATTATCTTTCATCCTTTCCCGGATGGTCATCCTTTACCACATTAGACAGTCCCAGGTTGGGAAACTATCCTATTCATGTTGTGTTATATAGATGGCCTTCCATCGCTGCTTTTAGACAATTTACGTTACGTGTTCATCCTATTCATGTTGGATAGATCATGGGAACCAAACATCATTTTACAATTAGATGGGAAAATATATGCAAGTAGTCCCAAGACACGTGGTGCCTCAAACTTCTCCACTAATCATTTTTCACCATGTGTCCAATTCCATGAACCCAAGTCTTATATATACCCCTACAAGGTTCATTTCTTTGTGTTTTCCATAAAATATTACAAAATCTACAATTTTCTCTTAGCTCTAAAGTTTCCTACAGGACCAATGTGCACCTATATTCTTGTGATTTCCCTCACTATCCTCCGAAAATTTAAACCATATCCAAAGATTTCGATAATGGCTAGCACCACGCTTACTCCTACCTCCCAATTCCAAAGACAAAAATCACATGTTCCCTCAAATTACAATACCGATAAAAATAAAAACATACTTGAGGAATGGATGCAAAAAAAAATCATGGGGCTTTTCCACATGCCCCAATTCGAAATAGATACTAATGTTTGCGATTACCTAATCAATTCTTACAGCTATGCATATAAATAGTTTTCCATTCTATGATGGATCGTACATTTCTTTCAGCATGGAGCCCGTAGACATCCATCTATTAATAAGATTACCTTTCCAAAACCAAATGCCCGTGACTACAAAGGTGGTCGTAAATAGTGAAGACAAAAGAATTTTGGAGTCTCATTATAATGTGCGGAGTTGATGGTAACTTTAATTGTATTTTCAATTGTTTTTCTTAATATTACTTAACTTCCCAAGCATATTAATTTTCTTGCATCTTGTTGCGCTTAAATTTAATCATGCCCAAAGAGGCCTTTTTATACAAGGTATTACAAAAAATTCTTTCATGTAGTGATATCACTATTGTAGGCCGAGATTGTGTTGTAGGAAAGATCCGCGAACATTCCATTTTGGGTGGTTCAATATATAGTGTGCACACATTTGGCAGGGAAACAATTCGATTGATGAACATACTTGTTGAATCGAATAAAAATAGATGTCAATAATGCCCTTTCTAGTAGGAATGCATTTGATAAATCCAAGATTGTTTTCTTCTACCAATTATCTACTTGCTTTCTATCATGAAGCTTTCCACCAATTGTAGAATGAATAAATTATGACTGCAATAAATGAAAAAATGATTGGTCTCTCACTTGAAAAAAACAAGTAATAATAATTTTTAACATAATAATGATTAATTATTTTTGAATGCAAAAATAATAGTAATTTTATCTATTTCGAGAAGAATTATAACTGGAATATCTCATAAGGAGGCTATTGCTTAGGGTAAAGCCCCTCAAGAGATCTTAGGTGATTCTGATATAGATTTAGCAGAATAAAACCCACTTGAATTTCCTCATCAAAAAATACCTAGGGGGTCGATAGCTCCACCACTCCTACCACCTATCCCATCACAATTTTCTATAGGTATAAATATTACTATTTATAATTAAGTCTAAGGAGGAAACATAAACAAGCTATTTGTTCTATAAGTGCTAAAGTATTTTAATATTTCTACATTTTTTGTTTTCATCAAGTTTTGAGTTTGAAAGTCTAGATCAAAATCATTCTCAAAGTGTCAAGGTTTAATGGTCACGTATCTGAGCATGCAAGGTAATGTATAATGTTTAACATCTTTTTTTACTTGCAAATATTTTATTTAGTATTTACAAGGGTACAATGCTTAGTTTTTAATACTTTGTAGTTTGATTTTGTTGTTTATAAACCTTCACACCAAATTAAAAAGGCTTATGGTACCACTAATGCATACTTTACAAACAACAAGAAAAAGTGTAGGAAAGAATATAAGGTTTCATGTCGAATATACATGAATAGTTCATCTAAGTAACCTCATAATTTTTAGGTTTTTCATTAGATATGTCTACATACAACATGCACCCATATTTTTAATAAAATCGAGTTTGACGATGATTTTGGGATTCGATAGTGTTGACACGACAAGGGTAACTATTTTGACACATATGATATGATACAATATACTCCACCTCTTCACCACAAGTGCAATAAGATTTCCATGAAATAAGAGACTCTCCTCCTCCACTAATTAAAAATCCACTTACAGATGATCGAAGACATATTTTTCCTTCGAAAATATGACATCAAATAGTATGGGGGGTACAATCCAGAAGTTATTATGTCTCGATGTGTAATCAAGTGTGCTCTTCGGAGAGAAGGGCCAAAATTTTATCAAAGAAATATATACGTAATACCATAATCACGCTAAAAGGAATTCCTTGTTCATTATTATAGAGAGCCAACCAAAAAGGTTTGACATTTTTCTAAACAAAGCTCGATTAGGATCAATTTTATATAATAATGATTATGATGATGATATTTAAGATATAATGTTAAAAAATTGAGAATCTTAATGTTGAAGCCTAAGCGTACTACAACAAATGGGATAGATACAAAAGTAATTTTTTAATTGTAAATTACGAAAAAGAGAAATTTCTTGTAGGTCATCTTTTACACGTAAAATTGTGATACTATGAGCATTAAAATAAATTATTTAGACTTATCTCATAGACTAATACATTTCTATTTCTATTTTGAAAGAAAAATATGAAAATTTATAGAAATAAGTAGTTTTATTTTATGCACATTTGAAGAATTCCCAAAAAATATTGAATGCATTTCTACAATTGAAGGAAATTTTATTATTATTAAATAAATAAAATAATACATTGAAAACAATAATCAAGGAGCATAAGATGGGTACATTTATGTTATCGAAGGAAAATACGATGTTAGTCCATCACTTTTGTCATCGTGAAATGTTATGAGGGAGGATCATAATATTATTCAAAATATCAATAGTGCAACACATGATTTGCAGACATTAGGATTTTAGAATAAATCACTATACAAACTAAGAAAAATACGCCTCTTGTGCAAGAAAAAGGTCAATCTTCACCTCCAACAAACAATTGAAAAAATTAGTTATTTACACATGTGACAAGTTGTGTTTTCACAATTCCAACACTAGCGTAGGAATTAAAAGATACTTGCCAACCAATTTTTTATTTTTTATTCTGTGTGGCAGAAGTAAGGACAACTATGATTCAAAATCATACGTAGAAAAGAGGATTCCCTCGTAATGTGTTATTATATGATAGAACTTTCTCGAAATCTTTGACAACAATTGACAACCCATCATTTTCTAATTGTATTGGCAGACAATGCTGTATGAAAACACGCATGTCTTCATAAAGTAATTTGCCTCTTGATAGAATGAATACAAGACTCATTTTTAATTGGAATATATTTTATTTTGTATCGCATTTATTGAAAGTTTTTAACAATTTAATATGCAAACTTGTAATTGGATTTTTTCTTATTGTTAATGTTTTTATGTTACTATTTGGAGATGTAAAACATGGTTCAAGATGCTTAGTGTGTGTTTGTTTGAAAATATGTATGTTTCATGTAGAGATAAAACATGAATCAATAATCACACATATGGATCTGTTATCCAAAATGTTCCCCTTGCACATTTTGTGGCTAACTTCCTTTGTTCTTCCCTCCCTTGTGCCTCGGTCATAAATTTTTGCTTTTTTCCAAGGACTCAAGGCCTTCATCGGAAGTGGCACCATTGGATAGATCTTTTTCTCATCTTTCTAGAAAGGTAAATTTTTCCTCCTAACTCCATGTATTTTTACTTATGGCTCGGTGGAGTTTTGTGGGAAATTTTCCAATGAAGGCCAATTTCGTGAGCCAATCGGATGAGGCCACGTGTCCAAGGAAGTGGCAGGGGTCGAGGAAAACTTTGATTTTTACTAAGTGTTTGGAAAAATTTCAAAAATATTTCACCCGTAGGCTTACCGACGAATTGGATGTCCTAACGTGTCCAAGGAAAAGAAATGGAAGAATTTTTCTAAGGGTCGATCCAAGCAAAATTTTTGATGCTATGCCCGCACCGAATCATATTGAGCCACATGTCTCTAGAGGAAAAGGGGTGGCGGAGGGCGAGTAAAATAGAAAATTTGACTAAGTGATTGGCGCCATTGAAAAATCTCAATGAAAGGCCCGCGCCCAATCACGTTATGCCACGTGTCCTATGGCATCGAACGGTGGAGGGTGGAGGAAAGATTGGAAATTTGGAAAAGGAGATCAGTGAGGGCGCAATGTTAAATTTTTCCCCATGGATCCACAAAAATGATGTTATGCCACGTGTCCCTTAGAGCCTCGAAACGCGGGGAGATTGGGATTTTTTCCCAAAGGCTAAAATGAAAAGAAAAATGTTTGCCCCAAGGGCCTACAAATTGAGATGCTTTTATAAAACCACATGTCCCAGGCCATCAAGGCGGAAGGCGGGAAAATTTGGGAAATTTTCCCAAAGCAAAACGAAGGAAATTTCAAAAGGAAAAGTCTACCCCCTTAGCGCGAGCCAATGAGATCGTGCCATGTGTCCATGTGGCGGCAAAAATTCAAGACAAGCCCATAGGAAAATTTGAAGGAAAAGCCCACATCCAATGGGGTTTTGCCATGTGTCCAACGAGGAAAAATGGTCAAACAAATGATGGAAAATTTAAAAGGAGATGCCCACAGCTAATCATAACGTGCCACGTGTCCTCAACTCATCGGCCCATCGAGAATTTTTGGAAAATTTTCCAATGGCCAAAACAATGGAAAATGAAGCACAGAAGGCCCGCGTCCAATCAACACATGCCACGTGGCACCCGTATACGGCAGAGCATGGGGATTTTTTTGAAAATTTTACCAAATGCAAAAAGTGGAAAATTTTAAATTTTTTGCCCGCCAATCCGTTTGGCCTTGTTTTTGCCCTAAATTTTCAAACGGCCATATCTTTGAATCCAGAGCTCATTTTTTTCACGTTCTTTATATCAATGGAAAGTCAGAAATTCTCTACAGATTCTTAGGCTCCATTTTGTATTTTGATGGATTTTGGAGAGAGAAAATTGAAAAACGCCTGGCATGTGGTAATGGACAGAAATGACGTTTCAACCACCATTTTTAATGAAGAATGGCTCGCATTCTCTCCCAAAGATGGTGAAAAAGTCGGGAATGGACCTGTAAGGATGCCCATGTCGTTTTATTGCATTTTTAGTCGAATATTGAAGCTCTCCCATGTTTTCCCATGTTTCTCTCTCCTGGGCTCATTGCTTACATTGTAAAAGCCAGATTGGCTCATTTTGGGGGTTGAACATTTTTCATGTATTGCAGGCTCCCTCTTTCACCTTAAAAGTGATTTTGTGGGAAAATCAGACCTCTTCCAAGACTGTAACCTATTTTCTAATCCAAGATGTTGTAATGCATGTGATTTGATAGTGGAAATGATAATGTAGGCTTTGTGAATGAGTTTTAATCCTCTGTTTGTGTTGTTTGATTCATTTTTGATCTTTCATTAAAGTTTATCAGTTTGTGCATGAAGTTTTGTTGCATTTCTATGATCTCGTGTCAATCTGCTAGTATAAAAATGCTCACATGGTCCTTTGGTGCATCACCTTATTAGCATTAGTTTTAGTTTTTACATTCTCTATCTATGTCCCCTTTGGAATTTAGAGTAGGATCTTCAATTCAAACCCTCTCGTAACTTGTAAGTAATACACCTTGACAAGAGCAATTGAGGACCCAACGTCCAATTTAGAGATTCTTTTCCCATTTTTACAAGTCTCACACTTGGGAAAAGATTCATGTTGTGGCAAATCACACCATGTCCAAAGTGTTAAACTAGAAATCTAATCAACATCCGAGGTCTTTTTGATTTGCAACAACGGATCCAAATAAATAATTATCTTTATTTCAATAATAAAACAAAATATAAAAAAATGAATTGATTACAAGTAAAACAACAATTTATTAAGTCATTAAGACAAGTTGGTTATCATTAATAAGTATGAAATATATCAATATATCAAATCATTCTAATAGCATCAAGAATGTATACAAGAAATTATAACTATGGCAATTAAAATAATCTTGGAGCAACCCATTCATTCATGTCCTTGAATTCTATTGAATTGGTAGCATGTTTGGTGGATGTGTTTAAATCCATTGGATCAGGTCGAGAATGTTAACGAATCCTCTTTTTCTAGGAGTGAATTCTATAATGCAAGTGCTCTCTCATAAAGAAAATTTTTCCACATAGTAACTAAATACATGCAAGCTCAAACATTTTTCTAAATTTCTATCAAATTTATTATGGAATTTTGATTTTACAAAGGACAATGCACTAATAACTACTCATGTTCAATGATCCCATAATCATAGTTTGAAAAGTTTCATATAGATAAATATACTCTCTCAAATCCTCTCGAAAATACTACTTGAATAAAGATTATTCTAAAGTTCTCTAATGGAACCATTTTCATTTAGCTCGTCAAACCAAAATTTCTCTAGCATATGATGGTGGAAAAATCCTATGATCGAGAACTCAGTAACTCATTCCGTAAATTAAATTTAACAAAATTTCGTTTATCTCTTCAAGCTTACAAAAATGTTGCATTAGACTAGTCATGTATTTAATAAATAAAGTATTAATGGATGTTTTAGGTATTCATCTAGATGTATTCCAAAACTATGGATTGACAAGTCCCATTTCTTCAAGTAATTTATCCTATTTGAATCTTTGATGGATCTCTGTAGATAAATATTGTGAAATATTTTTCAATTTATTTCAGTTTCAATTTGTATTGTTTCATATAAATTGTGTGTAACTCTTACTTCTTCCATCTCTCGATACATCCAAATATGATCTTCTCTAAAAATTATAAAGTGGTATCTCTTTCCCATGTGTTGTTATACACATATGATCATGTATATTAAATTTTAAGTAGCAACTTGGATTCTTAAGGTTTGTTAATGCATTCTAGCTTTCAAAAATACAACCTTGAAAACTTCCATTTAACAAATATAAATTATCTAGACTCATGCACACACATTTTCTCAGTCTTATGAAGTATTTTATGTAGATGCAAGTTGTTGCACATGCTTCATCAAAGAATTTAGATCCTTCAACATTGGAGAAATACCACATAGTGTAAGTAAAGTTTTAATATTTGTTAGACGATACAATAAATATTTATCTTTATATAATTCCCTACGATATTTATTAATAAAACATGATAATGAAGGATATTCTTTGAAAATTCTAAAAGCGAGGCTCATGCATTGAAATCCATCTAGTATCTACATCTTTGAGAAGATTTTTCCATATGTCAATCCAATTGAAAATTTCTAAAATTCTAAAAATATTTTTGGACTACTTGAATAATATGCTTCAAATCATGGCTCAACTCCTCCTCTTTAGTAACACTTTCGAATGTGCTCTCAATTTTATAGTCTAGATTCATTCTATGAGCCATGAAATGAATTACAATCAAATAGGGCAAATGTTTGTCTATAGTCATACATAGATACAATTTTTCTCCCCTTCATTAGAGCTACACCATTAGTTCCAACACAAACTAACTTCATTACAATAGAAAAATCATCCATACCTACAATATCCTTCAAACTTGACACCAACAATTTTTAAATGATTTCAAAATTGTAATTTTCACTCATTTTATGAACTCTGCTAAGAGATGGTGATTTCATTTGAAAATGTGTATACACGAATACAAACCCATGAAGTATTGTCCACTATTTTAACCTTGTCACTTAAAAGGGAAATTAAATTTGCATTTTTAATATCCTCTTTCAGATCCTCCTTTTCCACCATAGAATTTTTTTGTGATTTCCTAGCCACCGCTATCCGACCAATGTGATTGTCAAATATTTTGTAAGCCAATAACTTTGATACAAAATTTTATTTGTTGAGAAATCTTAAATGGGTCTTCCCTTTTCATTATATGGAATATAGTAGCAAATTGAATACGTTTGGCATGCATTTTAGTCTTCATAGCTTTTCTCAAAATTTCTACAATTGTGCCACCTTTTTCATTTAGGATTTTCAAACATTTTTGTTCTTTTTCATACTCGTATGCGTACTTTACATGGAATCGACTTTAGCATTTATGTATTCATGAGATCTTATTATGCTCCCATCCTTTTAATTTTGGAAAATATATATTTTCCCATAGTGTTTTTCAATGGTGTCTAGTTCGAGTTGCATTGTGTGATATTTCCCTTGTTTCTAACTACATATTTTACATCAACATTGAGTTGGAATATCATTGCCATTTTTTGGTTCTACAGGTTCAATAAAAGGATATTTGGCTGCCCAATTGAACTGAAAGTTGTTCTTATTCTCCAATTTGTCCTCTTTATTCTTATATATATATATATATATATATACTTTATTTGAATTCAACTTGTGAATATGGGTTCTAAGCAGAATATCTTGATCCTCATGTCTCCTTTTTCATGAAATAGACATTAGAGTATAAGCTTCCTCTGGTGTTGGTGTTGGATGATAATTTGATGAATCTTGTCCTAGTTCGATTTCAATAAGGGAATGAATTTTTTCATCACTAGGATCATCTAAAAAAATAGTTTCATTTAAACTAAAAGGATCCTCGACATTTCAAAACACATTAGTTTGTGAAGGTGTTTGAGAAATTTTGCATTTAAAAGTTTTACAAAAATAATATTAATTATTTATATTATTAACACCACTAAATAAACATAAAACAAGTGTACAAAGAGTAAATACTCAATTTTATAAAGAGGAGTAGTAGAAACATACAATATGAAAAATATAATAATAAAATTATGTAAATTAGTAGATAGTACATACCTATATTTTTCATAGATCCCGACACAACATTCATTTTCTTTAGTTTCAAAAATATCTAAACAATGTCTTGTTACTATTTTTTGAGATGGAAGTAGCCTTATTACCCTTATTTCGAGAATCTATGGATATGTTGCAAATACTAACTATTGAAAGAAGATTACATGTGGATGGCAAAAAGGGATAGACGAGCTTGGGGATGGATGACTACATTGGATGGACGAGGTTGGATAGCTTGGGGATGAATGACTTGGGGATGGACGAATAAGTTGTATGGCTTTAAGTTAGATGAATTATAGTTGGAAACTTGTAGTTAGATGGATTGCAGTTGGATGGATTGTAATAGGATAAAGGTGCTACGCCGATTGTAGTTGGATGGATTTCACTTAGGTGGAAAAGCTTGGATTCTAACTAATAGAGATTGAGCAAAGAAAGGTTGGATGGTTTGGGGTTGGGAGAAAAAAATTACAAAAAGGTTGGACAGGTTGTATATTTATTGCACCTAGGCGCTATTTATAGTAACATACTTCAATGAATATGTGCATAGGTTGATTTAAAATGTTGGCGAATTACATGCATAAGTTCATTTATATGTGTAAATAGTAGGTTAACTAACCCATATTAAGGACTTTTTGGTCAAATTTTCTGGTGAACTAGGCAAAAATCGATCTGTTGAATATTTGCCATTTCAAATTTTGAAAAACTTGAATATTCACGAGTTTACGAAAATTTTCCACTAAAAGTTTCCTTTCTTGTAAACGATGTGTTAATGGAGACTCCTTATGAAGTAGAACTTAGGAGAATAATAATAATCAATAAAGACCCAAGTAATAATATCATTGAACAATGTATATCTAGATTAAAAGAACCAATCTCATGTCATGATAATCTTATAAACCTTTATCTCCATCTCTTAGTCATTAGTTACCATAATATGTGTTTGTGGGATTTTAAGTTCAACTAACGAGATAACTATGGGGTAATGGTCTCATTTAATAACAATTTCAATCTAGGTAAAGGGATGATATTTAATTTGTTTTCATGATAAAATATGTTAGTAACTTGTTATAATGAAACTATCATGGATTGGTCTTAGAAGCAAGTGGAAGTAGGGTGGAACCCTTCCGTCGTGTTAAAAAAGGGCCATTCTTTTGGATCTAAGTTTAACCCAAGTGTAGGATTTGGAAGGAATTGATAATTATGTGTATAGCATGTATTAACCAAGGTAAGTTATTTCAAGACCTATTCATCACCACTTTGGTAGGAAAGGACCATTCAATGTTAGTCTTATAATGTTGCAACTTCTCCTTAAAGGTAATGCCTCTATAAGACATAAGGGAAAGTACTTCCATGATCTTAAGAAAGGAGTTAGTCATCCCTATCAATGGCTTATGTGGTAAAATTCCTATAATTATCTTGAGGATGGTGTAGTCATACCCATCAAACAAATGAAATCATGTTCATATGTTAATACTTGAGATTTTGTCTCCTTATTGTGCCATTAGAGGGCTTAGAGTTATGTGTGAAGAGATATTTGGGCCAAGATTAGATTTTTTCATGGAAGGAAGTTCCATAGGAATTTGAGTAGCTTGATAAGTGTTCTTCTTCATAACCCATGTTTGTGGGTTAACCTTAAATGAGTACCTTATACTCTGGAATGTTTTGTTCCTGGTGGAAATTTTTATTTGAAATAGCACCTTATAAAGAGAATGGATTTTGGTCATAGTGATATGGGAAACTTTGTGACATTCCTTGGTCACACTCATGCATTAGTTGAGCATCTCCGTTATTCAAAATTAGTACAAAGTTAAATTGTGTTGTCCCTAATTATTGTACATATGAGTTCGACGTGGTGAGAAGTGCATGGGCCTCGGAAAGGAATTCTAAGTTAAAATCATCCCCCTTCACATTTTTTGGATTTCATGTGAGCTAGAATTGGTATAAGAATGATGGTTAGGGAGATAGTCTATGGGTTAAGTAACTTATTCATGCATACCTCACTTTATGTGTGATGTATTTAGTTTGTAACGGTTCTAGGAAAAGTTGCGTAATCTTTGATCTAATATTTTTGGTGTTTAATAATGGAATATTACATGTATGTTTAGATATTGTTAGTGCTAGAGAAAATTTAACACTGGAATGGATCCTAGAATGAGACATAAGTAACCCACATTGTAACATTTTGAGGCATAACAACTTTAGTCGTGCTTCCATAAAGGTTACACTTTTGAAGTAATAAAATGTAATGCTTTCTCATGAGACATTTGTAAATTTTGGTATTTTGGTTTATTGTAAGGTAAGTGTTGGTGTTAAGTTCCTATTTTCTAGTGCAATGGTTCTTTAGTGTTACGTAATTTGATTTCAAAAAATAATAATTTGCTAGTTTTCGGTTACAAATTTGTGCAAGAAAATAGTGGGCATTATAGGAAATATTTATACTATGAAGAACCCATGTACTTTGACACCTTTCACATGTGAATTATTTTTGCTAGAGGAGGAAATAGAACTTTATAAATCCTTTAGTTTTTCTTCAAAAATTCCCATATTTGGTAATATGGCGAGATAAAAGGAAAGAGATGTCTATGAATATCTTAGTGTTTCTTTGACTCTTTCCACAAAAACCAAAAAATACATCATTATAGCAAACTTCATGTCCAATTTCTTCCATCTTGAAAATTAAAACATTGGAATAGATAGATGTTGTCATGCCCTTATAAAGTGCTACTGTAACTAAACTACTCATGTAAAAGATTGAAACATGCCCTTATAAAGTGCTACTGTAACTAAACTACTCATGTAAAATATTGAAACATTGAAGAGGAGAAGGAAGCCCATGCTCCCAAACCTTACTTTGCAGCTTGAATTTAGATAGTGATATAAATAATAAATGAAGTACTCATTCCTTTTGTAACTTGTTCTAAAATATTTCATTTGTAGTTTTGACAATGTAGAAATCATGTAAACAATTAATACAATTTCTATCAATTGAAACATTGAGTAAATTTTCCCTCTATCCGAAACATATGAACTGGTAAAGATTATACCATGGTCTTGATTATACTTTGTATGGTTAAACCTTATTTGAATTTTACCACATTTATGTATTTGTGACCTTGTTTCAAGATCCGACCCCATGATTTTTTTAATCCTATTATTTGTATGTACTTCTAAAATATGCTAATGAATGCCCCCTCTTATGAGAAACATACATATGATAAAACATTTTTTTTTCAGATCAAAATATAATATTTGTTCCCATATATCATAGATTTTATAATCTACATATTATCTCATATAACATAAGAATAGTGACCATCTTTGAGAAAACACTCCTAAAAATTGGTTTAAATTTATCTGGAGAAGATAGATATCAGAAAAGTGTTAAACATTTGATAATATATTTTGTAACTGTAGTGCCCAACTAGAAACAAATTTTTTTTTTTAAAAAAAAAAAGGACAATGGAATGCGTGTGATAAGAGTGTGAAAATACGTGTATGGAGTGTGGAAGGGGATATCAGGTAGCATGGTATTGTTGGGGGTGTATTTTGACCTGTCCTTTCCTTTCATAATGATACAAGCACTTTATTTGGCATCTAAGGCATTAACCACGATGGAACCCAAGTTAACATTGTCATTTAGCAGTAGTTCGGTAGTTTCAATGTGTACAGAACATTGTAGGGAGATAAATATGAATCCCCACTGTTCCCTACTTTTATTTTATGCAACTTGATCAATCTGGATCTGTATATATATCAATAAATGTCTCCTCATTCTCTTGTTTACAAATCATTTGATTGGATCTGTATCTTCATCTGAAGCAGGTTATTTATTATTTTGAAAAGGAATTATTGCCTTCCGATGTATTGTTTGTAGAAAAATAAAAATATTGAGGACTGGGAGGCGCTAAATTCAAACATATTGTCCAGTCGTATGGACTTTTGATTCTCCTATTCTCTATGCACATGTCCTAAGTGCATTGTAACCTTGATGCACCATTCTTGAGTGGACATCTGTAACCACTTCATTTCCGTGCTCTTCATGTTTTATTTATAGCACTTGTTATATTGTTTAAGAAATTGAAAGCACCCTTTTCTGTTATCCCACTTATTTCTCTGCAGTTTTGTCTCTTTCACTCTTCCTCCATGTGATAAACTCTTTGTTTCCTTTCTCTGTCCTCCACAACCAACTAACATCTTTCTTCTCCACGCAAGCCAAAACAAGAGCTTGGAACAGGGCATGGATATCTATCACAACATAATGAAAAGTGGGGTTTTTGTCAGATTTTGTAATTGCAAGTTCTTTGGTTGACATGGATGTAAAATGTGGGAGCATACACATGGCACGTGAACTATTTGATAGAGTGCCCCAAAGAAATGTGTTTCATGGAATGCATTGATTTAAGGGTATGCACAGGTGGGTTCGCTGAAAAGGCCTTAGGAACTTTAATGCAAGGCTTTTAGAATGTGTAAAGCCAAATATTTGAACGCATTACTGACACCCTCGTGAAACGTGGCTATAGTCAAATAAGAGTCGTAGAACAGAGTATGGGAACCTTCATCAAGGTATACACTAATTTGTTTAGTTGAAAAGTCTTTAGAAACTTCCAAACAATGCAAAGCAGGCATGATGACATGAAATTGATTTATGTGCACTTTTCAGTGAAATGTTTTACTTGTTTTGGGGTAGAAAATGAATGAGGTGAACCAGGTTGTAGTGTTGTTCCTTCTTATTTCTATGACTCTAAGAGAACAACAACCAAGGATGTGGGATGTATTGTTGTGTGGAAATTTCTGAGCTTTATTAAATAACCTTTTGTTGTTCCATTGGCATATGGATTTGTAATAAATATTAATGAAACCACACTTGTTTTGAATTTTTTTATGACGTAAAGTGGTGAACTATGAGTGAGCCACAAATTGTTACCGGAATGCCTAAAGTTGATGTGTTCTCGTCAAATGCAGGAATCACGAGTTTCGCGAAAAAGGTATGGTTTTCCCGTTTTGCTTGCACTAAATTTCACTTCATCATTTCCAAATATTTTAAAATAAATGTTCAATGATAGATAATATAATCCCAACAATTTTAAAAATCTTACCTTGACGCGAAATATTAGAAAAATAGCTCTCGAAAGACATGCTCATGGAGTGCCAAACCCAAACATACCACAAAACTAAAACTCTTTGTATGACCCCTTGTAACATGGAACACCTTAGGGGACCTTAACCAAGTTGTTTTAAATTATTTAACGTTCTTAGAATTTGTATTCCTAAACCTTCTTATCTTTTTAGTCACTCATAGTGACAAGGTCGTTGTAATAAAACATGATTTGTTTCGCTTACGGTTTGTTGCTTAGATTGAGAAAAATTTAAAAACACTACCTCCTACCTATAGACTATTAACAAGAGGATCATATCCCACATTCATTTCAATGTAAATACCTTCGGGAACTAATTTTGCAAGTGGCTTTGGGGACCCACTAGTCGTGCGACTAGAGCTACTAATGCAATTACGTAATCGGGCCCGGACTTGCCCTTGTAACTTGAGCTCTACTCATCATATTAAAATTATGTCACACACAATGAATTATCTATATATCGGGAATAATTAGAAATCATGAAACTTTGTGACCGAACTTTAAATGAGTATGTTTGAGACCCTATTTGTAAGCACTTTTGTAGTTTTGACATTTTTCTCAACCTTAGCTACAATCTTCTTTTTGAGTTTAGTTTGTCTTTTAGTCACGCATATGACCTTTTATACCATTAAAATTATATGTAGAATTTTTTTGATATTTTATCTTGTATAAATTACTTTTGAAATGTATGGTGATTTTCTCTCTCTAGAAACGACTATGATACTTTGGTTGATTTGAAAATGTAAATGAATTGGGAAATGAAAATTGGTTTGAAATGAAATGAAAATGAACATGAAACACAAATGGTTGTGAAATTATGAATGGAAAATAACATGTATTTTAACTTTCTCTCTCATCCTTACTCTCTTTCTAGTACCAAAACGTTAAGTGTAAAATAACACTTTCTTTTTCCATTCATCATTTCTCTCTCTCTCTCTCTCTCTCTCTCTCTCTCTCTCTCTCCTATTTAATTGAAATTGTTTGAATTGATGAATGAGAGGATTTATGCTTGACTGTAAGGGATATCCATACCATTTCTAGGATTGACGGAACATTGGGTGCAGTACTCGAACAAGAAGAATTAGAGTGTGATATATTTTAATAAGTGGGATGATATTAACATATTATATATTGATATAAATTATGAAAGTTAAATGAAAGTGAATTAAAGATAATTGCATTACCAAAAGTAGTGTGTTGAAGACTATTTTTCCTCTTGGAATCTTATATTTCAAGAATTGTACATGGAAAAGTAAGTTTTTGTATCTTCCTTGTGTTAAAGCTAACCTTACAACACTAGTAGGAGTGGCACATATTTAAAGTAGGAACAACTATGTTAGCTAGATAAATGAGGAAGATAGTTGAATTTTATAAATTGGTAAAAATAAGATTGTTCACTTCATAGGTGTTAAGCCCATTTAAATTTAAATATGGATCTCATGGTTTAGATGATTGAAACAATTACCTGCTTAATAGTTATTGTGATTCATACATAAAATCCAAATGTTTATAAGTAACTTATCATTTTAAAACCATATAAATGTAGTGAGTATTCAACCTTTGTCATACCGTCCCTCTCAATAATGTCACATCTAGGTTTGAAAAATCCTAATGTCTTAAGAAATACTTTAATCATCATAATTAGACTTCTTGTCCTAAACTTAAGAAAATTCTTCAAAGACAATTTCTATAACTTAAGTGTTCTTTCACAAAAACAGATCGGTTAGATAACCTTGTCATTCATGGGGTAAAGAGGTGTAACACTTATTGGTGTCATAGTTCTACTCATCTTCATGGATGAGTTAGACTTCAATTCTCACGTTAGACCTTGGTGTCCTACTAGTCAACCATATTCTTTTAAGAAGATAATTTGGGATACCTTCATCATTGAATGAAACCTTCATAAGATTCTCGATGACACAAGTGGAGTTAGTGCACTAGTTTCACTATGCATCAAACTCATGTTAATGATCTTTTAGTTCCTCATAGATTAATATTTCACCTTGGCTAGTAACAACTTTACACCCTTATCCCTTACGAAGGTTTAATGGAATAAATATGTTTTCACACATTAAACTTATCTATAGTCATGATAGAGCCCTAAATGCAATTCAAATTAAACTAAACCTAATGCAACCATTTATAATCTAAGTGTTTAATGAAAGTGAGAAATTTTAGTCTTGGAATACCTCAAGTGGCACGAAGGCTTTACAAGATAGACACATTCAATTACTCTAATTTTGTCTTGTGGTAGGGTGTAGAGACCCTCAAGTAGAAATGAATGTAATACATCGAGTGGCCTCTTATGATGTTAATGAATAAAGGATAGATGATGTCTTTTTAACAATGATTGTAAATATTACTTTAGAAGGAATTTGAAAAGCATAAAATTTTATAACTTTTTGCATTTGAACTCCCTTTTTCCCTCTTAGATAATTGTGACCCTTAGTATCATATTACCGTGCCCTTTCTCGTAGGGTGTAGTTTCCCCATCCATGATTGCATTTGAAGTTAATATATCTTCGAGCCTCTCTTAATAGTATTGATGAAAGAAAAATTGATGCATTTTAAAATGGTTTAAATAATTCCTTGAAGAATTTGAAAATCATATAGCTAAATGGTTTTATAAAATACTTGAGTTTTTAAGAGCCATGAAAGGAGTTTTTAGGTAAATTCACTTGTATGAATCCCTAAGTGTAAATTTTGTGTCACTTGAATTAAAAACAATAATAAGAAATTTAAGAGTAATGGAAAAATAAAAATAAGATATTTATTTAAATCAAGATATGGTTAAACTTCCTATTTGATTTAGGAATTATCTTGTTGTTAAGAAAAAAGAGGATAAACTTTTTCTTGGAAAATCAAGCATTTGAGAAGAAAAACTATTATAAAAACAATAAAGAAATTTATGACGATGTTAAATCATAAACTAAGCTGAACTTTAGTGGTATCTTAAATCTCTTGAAAATCACACCTTGAAATCCTAAGAATTCCTTCCTTGACCTCATTATAGTTCCCCTTGTCTAGAAAAGGTAAAATTTAAACCTCGAATATATGTCTCAAAAAGCATAACCTAAACATCTTGTTAGATCCTTTCATAACAAGGATAAAATTTAACATAAATTAAACGTATTTTGAGAAACAAAACTTTAACGTAAGAATGAATATTAGGAGGCTCGTAGATGTTTAAAATGGATTTAACTATCAAATGATGTATAGATAATTAATGGAAATTGAAAAAGAAACTATTAGTCATAATCATAGCACCCTAAATGTCTGCAACTAGATGGGTTGAGAATCTCAGTATGATTGCATAACATGGAGCATCTCTCAAAGTGTGGGACCTTGCGAGTTGAGAGAGCTCTCCGGATTGAGGTTGGTTCCTATTCCTCTGTTCAGTGCACATAAACTAAATTGCAGAGGATCTATTCTAAATCTATTCTATTCTACCAAGGAGATAGGGTTAAAGAGATGCAAGAAAATAAACCTAAGCTAATGAGGTGATGCACCAAAGGAATGTTAAACACTCATTTTACAATTTAACATAGACCATAGAAATGTAATACAAACACCATGCACAGATGACCAAACTGCATAAGAAATCGAAAGACAACAAAAATACATGAGAGGGTCGAGAATCATCCACAAACACACACACACACACACACGCACACATATTTGAGGAGTCGATACAACATATTACAAAGTGGCCAAGAAGAAAAACTTGCATTACAATTCAAATGAGAGGTTAAGAAATCTCCACAAATCCTCTTGCGAGAAAAAGAAGAAGGGATGAGGAAAAATAGAAATGTCTAACCTTTTACAATGAGCCCCAACCCTTCCTTTATAGATTCAACACAGAGGCAAGAATGAGACAGAGGTGGAAAACTATTTCAAAGCCCAACCACTAGCCATCGATGCCTCTGCAAATCTACCCCAAATCTTTCATGTCTGCATTGATTACTTGTTCGGTGCCTTGAAGGAGGAAGAACGGTGGATCAGATCAAATCCGATCTGGTTGTTGGAGTAAATAGATCTTATATTAATGGCATAAAGATGTTTCTTCATTTTTCCCCACATAAATTCTTTAAAATTAAATTTTCAAATATCCATGGTATAGGCAGAGTCGAAACCTTTCCAATGGTGCTAAAGTTTTTGGATTTCGAGCACTGAGTCAAAAGATATGGCCATTTAAAAATTTGAATTGGGCCCGTACAAAATGGCGGGAACCAGTTATCAAAATGGGTCTTTTGGAAACTAGACACGTGGAGGGCTGGCACATGTTTGGGGAACACTTTTGGATTTTTCTTTTGAATTTGTGTTGGGCCGAAACATGGCATCTTCCTAGACTTGCTCGGTTTCCTCATATTTTGGCTAAGTCCTTTTGCTTAGTAGGGCAGTACATCTAACCAGGCACGTGTGGAGGCTTGGCGCTTGTTTGGAAATCTTCCCCAAATTTTACTCTTGAAATAGTGCCATGTTGACACTTGGCTTCCCCCACTGTCTTGTCTCTACTTTGACTATTCAAACCTATCCCTGTCCCTTTTTTTGGACTTGGGACACATGGAAGGTTTGCGTTCATTTAGAGACCCGCTCAGGATTTTGCCTTTGAAGGAGCGTCGGGTTGACATGTGGAAGCCTCCGTAAGCTCTTGGACTTTTCAATGGTCTCTCTTAATTTTTGGGCCCTCAACACATGGAGAGCTTGAGCTCATCTAGGGATCACCTTTTGGGCCGAGCCTTTTAACGTACGTTGATGCAACAAGTGGCACCCTCTGTTGGTTCTCTATACTTAGTTGATTTAGGACCACTCTTTCCCATTTTTTAACTTGGACTATGTGGTGAGCTTAATCTCATTTGGGTATCCACTTTTAGATTTACCTTTCGAGATGCTCCGAGATGGCGCATGGCGATTCCGCTAGTACCTTTATACTTAGTCTATTTTGGGGCTCATTCGATTTATTTGAAGAGCTCAAAGACTTCAAGCCTTTGTTATCTCTTTTCCTTTTGAGCCTCTCATTTCTTCCTTCCCCGAACATGATCCTCCATTTAGAAATTCTTGTAACTTGTTTCTTGGATTTGAAGCATGGGCTCATTCGATGAAACTATTTTTTTGAATTTCTTTCCTACACGAGGCCATGTTTGATCAATTTTGTTAGGGGACAAAATAAAGATAACAATTTGCTGACTCGCAGGGGCATCTACCTTTGCTTTAGATGAAAAGATTACTTTCCTTTTTATATCCATTGGGCATGGAGTCGTGATTGGAAACCTGAAATTGATATTTTCTTCTCAAAATGGACCCTTTGGATCCCGATTTTATTTGATCTACATTTGTTCTATTAGAAAATGAGCAACTATCATGGTAACTCGGGTCTCCCTCTTGCAAATGCTAAAGGGGATATAATGTTCACTTGGAGGCATGCTGAAATTTGTAATGATGCAACTTGGAGAAAAAAATAACATGTGCGATAACACTTAGGGAAATAAAACCTACACTATAACAATATAATGTGTATGTGCACTTAGGGAGATTAAAATCCTATGCTAATATTTACAAGGGTGGAAACTTCCCATTTAGTAGCAATGTTTGAGATAGATCCCGTTCACTGGGATCTATAATTCTTCACCATCTAATTTAGCCAGCTGGAAGGCATTGCTACTTTTACACCTTGTGATTGTGTAAGGGCCACTCCAGATGGTATCAAATTTTGAGTGCTTTCCTGGATTTTCCCGATCCAGTATCATACTTTAGAAGTAAGTTCCCTTCTTGAAAGGTCCTCGTTCTTTCCTTCTTGTCAAAAATATTTTTGATCAATGCTTGATCCTTTTTCATGACTTACATTACATGCTCTTTTTCCTTCCCTACCTCCATTAGCTCTGCATACCCGATTGGCATAGGTTCAAACTCGGTCAGCTCCAATGTTTCATGAGCTCCAAAGTGGGCAAATCCAATGAGATGGGAAATACTAGCTCTTTTTCATACACAAGCTTGTATGGGGAGCTACTCGTAGATCTTTTGGATGTGATCCGATCATCCCATGGAGCTGATTTGAGCCTTGTATGCCAAGTCCTCGATTTTCATCAAGATTCCTTCGATAATCCTTAATAGGTTATTATTTGTGGACATTACTTGGCCATTACCTTGAGGATAATAATTTTATGAGGTTGAAATACACACCATTATTAATTGTCCATTTAGTGATCCTTGTACTAAGGAATGCCAATGCATTATCTGATATAATAGTGGGAAGGACTCCAAACATGGTGGCTATTCCTTCAAAAAAATCCAAGATGTTTGATTCATTTACCTCTTTTAGTGACACTTCTTCAATCCACTTGGTGAAATAATTTGTTGCTGTAAGTATCCATTTGTGGCCTTGGCTTGAATTTGGGTTAATCAACCCAATGAAGTCTAGTCCCCATTACATGAATGGCTGATCCACTAAAATGTGATGAAGGGGCAGGTATTCTAGCTTCTCCTTTCCTTTGAAGAATGCATATTTTTACACTTCTTGATCCATGAGTAGTAGTCCCCAACACCGTAGGCCAATAATAACTAGCTTTCATGATCTTGAGAATTGTTACTTGAGGGAAAAAGTGACCTCCTACTTCTCCATCATGGAATTCATGCAACACTCTCTCAATTTGGCCTATCCCAATGCACCTCAATACAACACTATTTATATCCTTCTTAAACAAGACACCACAAACAAGCACATATGGGATGGCTTGTAGTCTGAAGTATCTCCTCTTTTCTTTGTTCCATTCTAGGGGGCACAAACCTATTTGAAGGTAATGCACCAAGGCATGGGTCCAACATGGAGTAGGTGTATCACCAAAAGGTAATTCTTGATCATTATGTAGAAAAAGAAAAGCCTCTTTTTCACCCATTGACTTAGCCTTTATTGCTTAGAGACAAGATGTTCACATAGACCCTTGCCTCAAACCAATTTGGTCACTTGATCTCAATGTCATATTCCATTACCCTGTGACCAAACTCGCTCTCTTCTCATTCAAATCCTTTATTTAAAAGGAAGTCCTTAATACCAAAGCATGAAATAATAGCGGTTGATTCTTGTTATTTGAGACCAAGTGTCTAAACTTTTTAAAGATTCTAATAACAACAAGGACATGTTTTTCAATAAAAGAGTATTTAACCTCGTAGTCCTCCAAGCTCTAGGCGAAGAAAGATATGGGTTGCTCTAAACCTTCATTGTTGGGTTGGACCAAGATGGTGAGATGGTGTCTAAACCTCCAAAGCATATAACATGAAATATTTAGAAAATTTTAGGTTAATAAGAGTTCGAGCATATGATATTGCGAGCTTGATGGCCTCAAAATCTCTTTGCCTTCTACTATCCATTTAAATGCAAGACTCTTCTTTAACATCATTGTTAAAGGCTTCACATAAGTAGAAAATCAGTACAAACTTGCGAACAAATTTTATCCTCCCCAAGAATCTTTGGAGATAATTTTTATGTTGTGGAAATGGAAGTATCCTGATGGCTTAGACCCCTTTAGGATCAATTTTCAATCCCTCTCTTAAGACAATGTGGCCCAACAATTTCCCTTCATGAGCCAAGAACACACACTTTTTGGGTTTAATGACACCCCAAACCTTCTACGTCTTTGAAATACCCGTCTAAGGTGAAAGAGATGGTCTCAAACATTCTTTAATTAGAAATTGATATCATCAAGATACACCAGACTATGTTGTTAATTAATCCTTTGAGTGCCATGTCCATAGTGTTGGTGCTCAAAATAGTCTCACCCCGTTTGTCATTGAGATTCCTCAGTTTGCGGCCTTTTTATGTTTTCTATCTCCCCGTATTGGTGCTTAAAGACTCTATCCTCCATTCGGTTGCCATGATCAGTCCCTTCCTTGGTCGAGGATCACTTAAAGGTCCAAAATTTGTTTTTCGTTCCTCTGTCCATCTGAAAGAGTTTGTAAAATGGGCGTAAAACTCGGTTTTTCTCTCCTTCCATTTTCTACATTCATGTTTTATTGTCCCTATCATTTTTTTCCCAAATACGTGTGGAAATGTGATTAGATGTAGCTAGGAGGATCATATTTGAGCCTTATAAATTTTCAATTTCTCTGTCCTTGATGAAAAATTCATTTCCAGGCTCAAATGGAGATTCTCCAGCATTTTACGGTTTGATGGATGTATTTTTCCTAGTAAAATTTACCTCTCAACATAAGTGGAAAGGTGGCCCTTTTTGTTGGATGTGTCTTGGAGGGGCACTTTAAAAACTCTAAGGCTCACTTTAATCCAAAACTTTTCCACGTGGAGAAACAATGTTCATTTAAAAAAATCACCTTTTGTTTGGCCTTGGAGTTGCGATGGGGGACATGTGGTGGTTTCCACTACTTTTCCCAAACTTAGAAAATTTTTTTCATGTAACCAGTATAGTTTTTCCAGGACCATGGACACAATGAGGGCTAGCGCTCATTTGAGGATTTGCCTAAGGGTTCCACCTTAACAATTGTGACAGAGAGACATGTGGAGGCTTCCCCAGCTCTGCTTTGTACTTAGAATTTTCAACCAACTTTCTAAAGGCACCTGGACACATGGACGACCATACTTGTTTGGGGACTAGACCCTAAGTTTAATTTTGAAGAAGTGCCAGGAGGAAACTTGGAGGCTTCCACTCACTCTACCCTTTGCTTGTACTTTTCAACAACCAAAGAAAGTGTCTTGGACCCAATACACATGGCGCCTTCCACTACACCTTCAAATTTTTAAATAGACTCTACCGGATTGAGACATGTCTTGAAAATATGTTTGTTTAGGCTCTCCACTTTTGGGAACCATCTCAAAGTGCACCATAGAGACACGTGGAGGTTTCCACTAGATCCTTTTTCACAGTGACTTTTCAAAGGGCCAAAAGGCATTTTCTTAGGACCGAGTGCGTGGAAGGCCTGCGCTTGTTTGGGACTTGCCTCTATGCTTCTCCTTTATAGTTGCACTAAGGAAACATGTGGACGACTATGATATAAAGTGGAAAAGGGGTAGAATCAATGGTTATTGTGCATTTCACCTGTTTTTCTGCCATTTTTTCTCCAAGACTCCTAGAGACGTGAATACACACTATTTTTCATCATTCTTTGATGAAATTATTTGTTGTCTCTATCTGTAAGGTGCCTTTGAATGGATTTGAAACTTAAATTGTGATTCTAAGGATTGTTAAGGTCGATATTTTGAAGTTGGAGTTGCTCAGGAACTTGCAATAATGGGAATTAGTAAAGGAAATGGATGCGGGAAGAATTACGGAAATAGATGGAAAAGGGATAAAATGATGAAAGTGTATGGTAAAAAGGTGAAAAATTTGTTACCTCGAGAGAAAAAAGGAATGACCTATCAAGTCTAGCTATGCAGAGGCTCCAAAAAATGATTCAAAGGTGATTTCTCACATGACGAGAATCAAAGTGATTAAAAGGACTCTTGAAAAGTTGTGGCATGAAATTCTAGTCATTAGTCAAGGGCCCAAGAAATGTAATCAGTTTACAATTGTTCCACTTGGCAAATTTTGGACTTGAATTTGTTAAACATCATTGTCTGAAACAAATTGGTAACAAAAAAATGTCCCTCAAATATTCTTCCCTTTTGGGGGAAAATTGAGTGAGAAAAATGTATAAATGTAATGAGAATACTCTTACAAATGGTCAAAGTTTGAATTCCTAAGAGAAAATTTGAGAAAGTCGTCTTCGTGAGAGACCAAAGCCAAGATAACCTGTTATTTCTTTTTTGTTATATTTTCTATCATGTCAATTTGGTTGCATATGTATAGCCATTGACGAGCATTGAGATTTCTTTGGAAGCTTTCCCCTACTGATGAATCTAAGTAATTTTAAAGTTAATTTTTGTCTAATCTCTAACAATTTGTGTCTGCTTTATTTTCAGAATGTTTGCAAATAGTTTATTTCATTCCCATTGCAATCTTATATTTAAATCTTTGTGAAATCACACACGATCTCATCCCTATAAAATTTTAATGGTATTTGCAATTTTATTTCAAGAAGATCCTTCATCTTGGATGAGATAAACAAATTTAAAATCAATTCACTATCATTTGTTGATAAAGATTGTTTGTAAGTCTTTGGGTGTACCTTAGGCGTGATTGATTAGAGATTTTGGTGTTTAATTGAGTCTTTCTATTTGAGCCTTCATGTTAGAGTCTCAAAGATTATGTGAAAATGTGTTGATCTGGGCCTCCATTGAAGCACACCTTCTAGTTGAAGGAACGTATTAACTGTTATGAAGTTTTCTTGTCAAGTTGTTAATTATTGTGAAGTCCTTTCAAAGATTTGGTATAATCAACTTTATCCTTCTTCATCTCCCACAAAAATTATTAAAAAAACCACGAATCCACCCTGAACTACCCTTGTTTTCCCTGTATCAACAAAGGAAAAAAATCTACTTACTAAAATATGCAGAACAATCAGGATTTCTTAATGTCTTTAGTAACCTTATCCTTATGTTGAAAGTATCTCCATTGTTTAGAAGTGACAACTCTTAAGAGTTAAATCATGGAGTATTGACCGTATTTTCCCAAGGTTCTCTTCATAGAATTTGTGTAAAATAAGGATATCTTCATCTCCTTCATCAAATAGAGGTTACACTAAGGGTCGTCTCACCCTGATCGAAGAGGAACAACCTAAAGTAGTGAGGACAGGTCAAATCCTCTTAAAGGTGTTATCCATCTCTCCAAAAATATGAGTAACAAAGGGCAAGTCAGATCTTCTCCCCAAATACAAAATGACACACATTATGATCTATCTGTCTCTAAGCTCCACATCCAATATGTGTTGCTACTTGGCTTGAAGGGAGAACAAATTTGGATACCAACACATTGTTCATTGAAATATTGCTCCAACATTTGATAGTCCAAATGGCATTTTCTTATAAACATATGTACCCCATTTGGTTGTGAAGGTTGTCTTGAATTGATCTTCTTATTTTACCACTATTTGGTTATAGCTTGAAAACCCATCTAACAATTAAAACCTCTTAGAACCAGCTACAATTTATAAGATCTATTCCATTGATGGAAGTGGGTAGTGATCCTTAAGTGATGATCTGCTTCGGATCACGAAAGTCCAAACACATCTTGATTTCTCCATTTTTCTTTCTCATAGGTACCAAGTTTGCAACCCAACTCGAATGCTTGATAGGAAAGATGATACTAGCCTCAATTAGCTTGTTCAATTATTTTCTCATGAGAGGATTAATGTGGGATTTATTGGCATTTTATTATAATTGAAAGGCTTAGATCCTGGATCCAACTCGATGGTGTGTTGTGTTAGCTTTGGGTTGAATCCTCTTAAATATTTATAAGTCCAGGAAAAGACATCTGGGAGATCTTGACAGATTTGAACAAATTCAGATTTTTCTTGTCGAGTGCTTACCTTGCCAATCTGCAATGTTCTATCTTCTTCTATAAAAATGGGTTCTAAATCTTCACCCTTTACTGAATATTTTCCTTATCCTTTCGAATTAGTCATTTGAGTTGAATATTGATTCTAAAGTGACAAGACCCTTTGGTAGTTTGTTGGTCCTCACCGCACAACTTGATAATCATACTAGTGTTCAAGTTTATCTTGATTCCTAGAGGATAATTCAACTTCCTCTTGTAGAAAGTTGATAATTTGTTGATCATTTTTAAACACTTTCCAGCTTGTGTTGTTGTCTAGGATAGCTAGCCTTATAACCAACTTCATATGGGGCTAAGATTTATCATTCTTGATACTCTCCACAATGTCAAATGCTACCCTAACCACTTTGCCCAATCTATTTTCTACTTCATTCTTCTTCCTTGGGATGGAGTTGATGTTGAATGCCCCAAAATTCTCAATAAGGTCCCATACCTAATTATTTTAACTCTTTAACAGTCATTCTTGGTAGAATTTTGTCCTCGGACCTGATTAACGACTAGTTCATTGTCACCAAAACTGCAAGTTCTTGATTCCTTGTTTCCTTGCCAAATGCAGTCCATGAACCAAAGCCTCATAATTTGCTTTGTGTTGTTTGAATAAGAAAATTGAAAATGGAAGGCCGAGAAGTGTTTCATACCTTTAAGTGAGACAAGCATAGCTCCTCCTCTTCCTCCTTGCCTACTTCTTAAGCCATTAAAGAATAACTCCATACCTCATTATCATCTTTGTTGTCTAGCTTAATGATGTCGGGAGAGGATGATTTTCCTCATGTAAATAGTAGACTCCTAGATTGAATTCCTCCATCTCTTTATAAGGGTCAAAATCATGTCTCTTATTTTCCCATTCATCAAGGGTCAATTCTCGGGATACACCCCACCTTGATATCTGTCTCACAAGTTCCTTGGAGGTCCTCTTGATCAAAGGATGAACAATTGGCATTGATTGGGCTAGGTACATAAGACTCAATATGGTAATCTGCAATGGGCTCAGATTTTATTGTGGCCTTAGCTCCATACCTTGTTCTAAAAAGCATGTGTGACTAATCAAGAGATAAATATCTCCAATATTAGCAGTGAAGTTTCTCAAAAACACAATGCAAAATTGGGTAGAAATGCTATGACATATATGTTTTGTAATATAGTCACATTGGGGTAGGCATGTAGTGTGAGGCTCAAATATTTGATGACTCCAATAGTTTTCACTTTGCTATCTCATCTAATTGCACTACCCCTTCTGAGATTACTTTGTATTGAAGACCCATTTGATCAGCTATTTGTTTTGGCATTACGTAACTACTTGCCTCCAATCAATCTTGCAATTATGTACTAATATGTCCCTAATGATCAATGAAACATAGAATGGAGGATGTTTCATAATCTTACCTTGTTGTCCCCCATGGTTTCCCTCAGGTTGAGTTGCATTGGTAAGCACTTTCTCTTGCTGGTTAGGGGGCCTATTTGAGCTTGACCAATTGGCCATAGTAGTCTGCAATAAATCTCTCTGTCCTGGAATGGTCAGTGACTCCCACATTTAATTTTTCACATTTGTCTTCTTCATTTGTTCAATGATATTAAATGAGATATCCTTTTGCTTCCCCTTTCCTGACACATTTTCTCTTGCACATGGGTCATTACAACCGGTGCATGTGTGGATTTGGACGGTGGCTTGGACTAACTCGCATATTGGGAGTTTTATTTTGAGTGTTAATATCTCGTGGAGTAATGGAGGGTTGAGGATTACCTAAGTTTGGTGATTTTCCCTCTCCAATATTTCTTTTCTTGGACCATGTATTGAAGCTACACTTTTAGAAGAGGCTTTATTCATTCCACATAAGTCTTCAACTCTCTAATTGACAAGCATAGTTATAATTGAAGGTTTCTCTTGTTAAGTTCCTTGCTTTGTTGCTTTTCTTCTTGGCTAGAATCTTGTGACACACCAATGGTTTGTACCATCAAGGCCTAGTTTAGTGCACCATTGAAGCACATTCATTGGTTATGTGGCTGATTGCATGGGAAACACCAATCATATTCTTGTGCCATGTTGTTTTATGCTGGAACCAATTCCATTGATGTTGAAGCTACACTTGGATCATATGACCTGAAAGGTCTAACAGCTTGAGGTTGTCCTTGCTTTTGATTCTCGATTTGTAGCTTAAGTTGGTGGAATATTTTTTTGATATGGGGTCTATCCTCGATACTGATTCGAGGCTGATATGTCCTAAAACTCTAAGATTGGTTCCTCTTGGTAGTTAATAACTCATTCCCTAGGTTATGGATTTGTTTCATAACTTGTTGAACCACTTTTAAGGTGCTAGAGGATGAGGTGGAGGCTTTAGCTGAACTCGATTCCTAGGAGTAGCTATAGGAGCTAATTTGGGTGTCCGGCTAGTTCTTGGATCTCTAGTTTTGGATATAGAGGCATAGGTGGCCTAGGAGAAGTTTCCATCCTGAATTAGATAATTTTCAGCTCCTATGGAAATGTTATGAGATGCGTGTAAGGTTATGCCTCCCATTGATTGAATCATTAAAGCAATATCATAATTTAGAGATCTAAGAAAGTATAAGAAAATACCTTCATCTATGGGCTTTAAAGCCAATGGAATCCTATCCCATGTCCTTTGAAATCTAAGGTTGAAATCATTAGCTTCTCATTAGGGGCCCTTTTGATGGTTTTCAAATGCTCTAACAAGGACATGTTATCCCACTTTTCTCTGAACTGGTCAAGGAGAGATATGCACAAATGGTCCCAAGTCTAAATAGAGCCTGCTGCTAGACTCCTTAACCATTGTGAAGCTTTATCGTTGAGTGAAGAGGCTAGTAACTTGACTGAAATATCCATCTCAGTGATCTCATGGATTACACGCAGACATTTGCAATTTCTTAAATGTGGTCACTAGGAGAAGTCTAGTTCTCTCCGGTGAAATATGGGATGCTCTTTAATGTTGCCACTAGGACTAGGTTTTATGCATTCAAAGCGAGTGGGCTTCGCCAATGAATTCACCATAAGGGTTGGGTGGTTGTGCCATTTGGATTGGCCTGACGACCCTTGTTGATTGAATGAATGACCTACTAAGAGGAGGTGTTGACAAAGTTATATTTTGTTTAGATGGAGACCTTTGGGATCTTCTCCCCCTTCTCCCTTTGTCTAGGGACAAGTGCAAATAGACAAATAGTCCCTCTTCTCTAGTTCTTGACCTTGTTTGTATTCTTCTCGTGAAATTTACAAGTTTGGATTGTTGAAACCAGTGGATTCTGTCCCTTTTGGAGTCACTAGATGTGCAAATTTCAGAGCTTCGTAAAAGCTAAAACTTGTAACAAGTGCACATCAATCTTGTTGTAAAAAAATTAAGACCTATTACTCCCACCAAGCATGCCTAAACTATTAGTGTAAAATCACAACACCCTTGAATGTCTACAACCATATGGGTTGAGACTCTTAGTGTGATTGCATAACATGGAGCATCTCTCAAAGTATGGGACTTTTCTAGTTGAGAGAGCTCTCCAGATTGAGGTCGGTTCCTATTCCTCTGTTCACAAGCACACAAACTAAATTACAGAGGATCTATTCTAAATCTATTCTATGCTACCAAGGAGATATGGTTGAAGAGATGCAAGAAAAAACCTAAGCTAATGAGGTGATACACAAAAGGAATTTTAGACACTCATTCTACAATTTAACACAAACCATGGAAACGCACTACAAACACCATGCAAAAATGAGAAAATGATAATAAGAGATTAGAAAGAAAACAACAAATACATGAGAGGGTCGAGAATCATCCACAAACACACACACACACACACACACACACACACACACACACACACATATTTCTTAGGAGTAGATACAGTATATTACAGTGGCCAAGAAGAAAAACTTGCATTACAATCCAAATGAGAGGTTAGGAAAGCTCCACAAATCCTCTTGCGAGAAAAAGAAGAAGGGAGGAGGCAAAACAAAATGTTCAACCTTTTACAATGAGCCCCGACCCTTCCTTTATAGATTCAACATAGAGGGAAGAAGGAGAGAGAGGTGAGAAAACTAATTCAAATCCCAACCACGGCGGCCATCAATACCTCCTGCAAATTCACCCCAAATTTTTCATGTCTGCATTGATTAGTTATTTAGTGCATCAAAGGAGGAAGAACGCGACATATCGATCAAATCCGATCTAGTTGTTGGAGAAATTAGATCTTATATTAATGACACAAAGATGTCTCGTTAATTTTTCACCACATAAGTTTTTCAAAATTAAAGTTTCAAATCTCCATGGCATATACAAGGTCAACACCTTTTCAACGGTGCCAAATTTATCATATTTCGATAATTGAGTCAAAATATATGCCCATTTGAAAATTTGAATTAGGCCCATACAAAATCATGGGAACCGCTATCAAAAAGGTATTTTGAAATCGGGCACGTGGAGGGATGGCGCGTGTTTGGGGACCACTTTTGGATTTTTCTTTTGAAGTTGCATTGGGCTAACATGTCACATCTTTTGTGGCTTGCTCACTTTCCTCATGTTTTGGCTAAGTCCTTTTGTTTAGTGGGGCCATACATCTTACCAGGGACACATGGAGGCTTGACGCTTGTTTGGAAACCTTCCCAAATTTTACTCTTGAAATAGCGTCATGCTAACACTTGGCTCCCCCACTAGCCTGTCTCTTCTTTGACTATTCAACCCCAACCCTATCCCTTTTTTGGACCTGGGACACATGGAAGGTCTCAGGCTCATTTGGATACCCTCGCTCAGGATTTTACCTATGAAGGAGCGTTGATTTGACACATGGAATCCTTTGAAGGATCTTGACTTTCTAACTATCTCTCTTACTTTTTCGAGCCCTCAACACGTGATGAACTGGCACTCGTTTGGGGATCACCTTTGGGGCTGTGCCTTTGAAATTGCGTTGATGCAACACGTGGCGTCATCCGTTGGTTCTCTATACTTAATCAATTTTGGGCCCACTCTGTCCCATTTTTAACTTAGACTACATGGTGAGCCCGGGTTCATTTGGGTCTCTGCTTTTGGATTTACCTTTGGAGATACTCCGAGATGACACGTGGTAGGTTCCTCTAGCACCTTTATAATTATTCCCTTTTGGGGCTCGTTCTTATTCATTTGCAGAGCGTGAAGACTTCAATACTTTGTTGTTTATTTTCCTTTTGAGCCTTTGATTTATTCCTTTCCCAACCATGCTCCTCCATTTAGAACCTTCCCCAGTAACTTCGTTTATTGGGTTTAAAGCATGGGCTCATTTGATGGAACCATTTTTTTTTCTTTCTGCACGGGGCTGTTTTTGATCAATTTTGTCGGGGAAAAATAGAGATAACAGAGGAACCATCAATGCATTGTCTTTTAAAGGATAATACTATATGATAATAAAGTATTTGAAGTTTTAGAAAAAGAAATTTACACCCTTACCAGTTTAATTCACTTGAAAGCTATAAGGTTATATAATGGAAAACTAAGTGTATTAAATATGTAAACCATAAAAATGTCATGTTGTGGAGTATGTCTATCCTGTGTGTCTTACTGTAGTGGGTCATTGTCTTGGTTTACGTCATTTGAGTAAGACATTGATGTGTACCCTATGTTATCTATTGTATGAGTGGGTTCATGTTTGAGTAAGTTTCGTATGTGATGTCAATTTTCTTTATTTAGATCCCATGTGGTGTTGTGTTGCGTGTAATTAAAGACAAAAAAATTATTCCTATAATTTGTTGTTTTATTTTGCGTGTCTAATATGTGGGTGTTACATATCATATCGAGCATAGGTTCATGCTCTCAAAACTTTGGGATAGATTGGAGTTGTGATGATCTTGCATTGTGGTGGTGGAGATGGGAAGGGAAATGTGATAAATGTGGTGATGTGAACAATGTTGTAATTGTGATATTATGAACGTACATGTTGTGCATGTCACTTAATGTGTATTTTTTTATCATGTTGATGTGATTTTGATGAGAGTATTTAATCTCCTTTTCATGGATTCAATGAGTATTTCACGTGTGATGTACCACCTTATCGTGTGTGAAAATAATGTTAATGTGGATTGCGAAGTGTTGGAGTGTCTTGTCATTATTTTATATATGTAGATGTGTTGGTATAAAAAAATTTGTGTATAGTGAATTGGATTATATCTTGATGTTGATGTAGACACCCAAAATTGAGTCACAACCCTCTAAGTCCCTTTTAATTAACACACCCCTTTACCATTACCCCATTTACACATTGTTATTAATCTATTTATCAATATTAGATTAATTACCACCTCACCCTCCACCTCACCTTGGACCCATTCCAAGGGAATTTAACTAATTGAAACTAGGTCATCACTCCTAACATTGATTCATCACTTCTCCTAACTAACTAATACTCTTTCTAAACCTAATATGTATTGTTGACCACTTCTTCTATAATTTCCCCACATGTTTAAACATGAACAAAGACTCTTAGCCCACAATCAAATCTTGACCCACACCAAAAAGGGAAGATACAAGATATTTTGAGTAAAATGGTGTGTTTATCCCTAACCAACATCGGTTCTTCCTCAACCGACGCGTCGGTAGAGAAACCCCCATCGGTTCTTTTAAATACGGATTTCCAACTCTTTCCTTGAGTTCTTCCTTTGGTTGGATTTTTGGATTATTCATTCAAATTATTTTATTCAATTGAGCATCCGACGACGATAAAAAAAAATCACCTTAGCATCTAAGTTTTCAAGAAACCAACCTCTTGCTCCATAGCCTTCGATCATTCACGGTAAGAACTAAAGATTCATTCCAATGACACTTCATCTAGACCAGTTTTCCTATGAATACCCACAAACCACCACATCTACCAAACTGTAAGTCTTCAAATAAGTATCTTAACCATATTGTTAGTTCTTACCTTTTGTTTTTGATCTCTTATTATCTTTTTTTGTATTGCTTCTTTCTCACTTAAATACTATCCATCACCCATATACCCAATACCATATACACTGAACCTCTCCACATTTTTAATCACCTCTCTCACCCTTGTTGAGCCTTCACCTAAATCTAACCACCCTACCTAAGCCTTACCAACACTCTGAGAAATAAAAAAGAACCTAAACCAACCTCATTTCTACCTTGGCACCCAAGTATCCCTCATGTGATTGGTTAGCCAACCGATACCAATTAAAGCTAATTATCTTGCATTGGGTCCCCAACGGCATTGGTCTCTTTTTCTCGGCTTTCTCCCTTAGACTAGCGAGCTAATTTACCTACCAGAACCTCTCAAAACCTTCCACAACATCACCCAGACCTTCATAACACCCTCTATTACACCTATAGACCTTAACAACCCACCGCCCTATCTAAATTTTTATTTTATTCACTATTTAGATTATATTTGAATTACTATGTTTGTGTGAGATACCTAAATTATAAAACTACAGTGGGACTCTCTATTTTGGTTATTTATTTAGATTAATTTGTGTTTAAACATGGATTGAAAACCTTCTAGGAAGCACCCCACTTCCCAGATCTATCTCCCACTAGGAAATCCACCAACTAATGCTTTTAATTCTATCTTGTGGTCTTGTGTTCCTTTTCATGTAGTCCTTCCTAGACAAAAAGGAGTGCTCTCAATCATCCTGGTCTTCAATGGTGCAAAACCTCTTCATGACCTCTAGGTATTCCTCATGTACCCAACCTTCTACCTTAAATGTTTTTCTTATACGTATGCTTCTTATTGGTGAAACATTTTGGCATGCCCAGTGGGACCCTCATTATTTGTGGGTTTATTTTATTCATATAGGATTGCATTTTGTTCTTGTTTCCTTTCTAAATCTTCACTAAATATCTCTTTTGGTAACATTCTCTTTCTTCTATTTTCTCTAAAGGAAACACTTCATTTGGTGCAAATTAAAACAAACCCTTCTTTATTTCCTCTTGCTTGCATTAGTGAAAGACATACTCTCTTCCTATTCATTATTGCTCTCATCCAACTTCATTTTTCAATTTGGGCTTAAAACTATTGCATTGCATCCTTGTATTCTTGCATTTAGCTCACATAGTCTAAATAGCAATCAAATATAATGGAGGTCATGACCGGTTGATGATTGGGTAATTAAGTGTAGTTCACTATTACACACACTTATTTTCCAAATCACTCAAACAAACAACAAACTTCTTAAACATTCCCCAAATCCCAGGAAGAAGCTATCAAGGATTTTAAACTCGTTGATAGTGGGCCCGGCGACTCGTGTTATTGTTGGATTATCATATAAGAGATCATACTTCACGTCCTGAAAGGTATATAAAGGAATCCCCACTAAAAAAATCATGAAATAATCCATAGTTGTCTTTTAGGTACCTTGCATCCATTCCTTTCTATATATTCACAGTCATTCTTAAGGCTTAAGCCATCACAACACTAAAATATGATTCCTAGGATAACGTGTTTGTTAGTTTTTGCTTGTGGATTTTTGACTTTCTTTCTTGTCTTCTACTATTTGAGGTGTGAGTTTTTACTTCATCAATTTTCTTTATTTTTCACACTCATTCATCACAACCAGTTAATTTTAGTTCTTTGAGTGTGTTAGATTAGATTTTCTATACACAACCTCTTTCTGGAATTCTTTTGACCAAATCTAACTCGGAATTTCAAATTTCTTCATTTTCACATAACCAACATCAGTTACATTCATATTGGAATCATTTCAGCAACTAATATTGGTCATTTCATCCAACTAACATCGCTTTGACCAATATCGGTCTCTATGTTTTTGATTTTCTATAAAAAACAACAAGCTATTTTCACCTACCAAATTCTTTCAAAAATTGATTTATGAGTTTATGTGACTTTTACAGAACCCAGAGTACCTATTTTCCACCTTTCATATGGTTTGGACTCACCAACAGTGTGAGATATTACTTTTCAAGCATGTTCTATACCACTACCTCCTACCCCCTCACCACCTTCTATTTCTTCACCAATGGATCCTAATGCACCTATGATCATACCCGAGGGTGATGAGGAATTCACTAGATTCCTTGATCATAACACCAAGGCCTTATAACATTACCTTGCTAATTATTCTACATGTGAATCCTCGGACAGAGTCTCTTTTTGGAATTCCCACTTCCATGCTCCCCATTTCTACCACCTCTTCATATTAGCAAACACTATTGTAGTTACCTAAACTACTCTAACGTAGACCAACCCCGTCTCACATCCGCCTACTTCACAAGTTATTTCTACACCTTTGACATATGTCATCCCATAGACATCTACCATACCCTTAACCATGGACCCTCTTATAGGGGTCCCTTCATCATCAATACCTTATGTACCTATGTCTATGTAGTTACCAGTTGCATCAATATATTCCACTTAATTTCAGAGTTTGGTGGTTTCTATTCCCCAAACCCTTCCACTGCCATCTCTACGAGGATCTTTTCACAAGCTCCTCCCACCTACACCTTACCTCAAACACATCCTATTACCTCCACTTCATATTCAGGGTATTTTCCCTCCTCTTCTACCACTTCCTACATACCTACATCTCAATTTGCTTACTCGGCACCACCACATACTAGTATTCCTTTTACGACCTATTCATCTTATCAAGCCCCTTATACCTTAGGGGGCATCCCTCAATCAAACCCCACCATGGATCTCATCAAAATGATGATGGAAAAAATTGAGATGCTTGTGGCCTCGATTCTAGATCTCGTAACATCTTAACCTATGATAATATTTGTAATGAACCCATCCACCCATCCATACTTATTCATCCCTATCCCGAGCAAAGGGGAGCTACCAAAATTCAATCGATTTAATAGTAAGGATAACCCCCAATATCACTTACATTTACTCATAAATTCTTTTTATTTGATAGGCCATGATGATTCCTTACTCCTTCGATCATTTCCCATGTCCCTGTTGGGACCTGACTTAGACCAGGATAGTGCTTTTCCCAGAACATGGTCTTTTCATTCAACCAATATTCCCGCACCTTCCTTAATTACTTTTTGAGAAATATCTATAAGAAGGACTCTATGACATATATATATTCTATTCGTGAATATGATGGCGAGTCTATCATTTATTTCATTGTGTGGTGGCGAGGCCTAATCAATTAGCTATCCTTCACTCTCTTATAACCTAAACTCATAGAATTGTTTACTAGGGTATGTACTGACACATTTCTATAAATCTTCATATTAAATTTTTTTGTACATTTGATGAGGCTTTCAAGATGGCTCGGAAGCTTGGGATCCATTCCTCGAAGAAGAGAAACTTAAACTACGTAACAAGAATGTTGCCTTCAAATTCAATGAATCTTCTTCCAAACCACCTTACAACCATTCTAATCCTAAAGGATTTACCAACGTATAAAAAGAGGTGTTACACTCCCATTGGAAAGCCACATTCTTTTGTATTGGACATCACAGATCCCATCACTCTTCTTACCTCACTCTTACCTATAGAATTTGAGGCCAAAACCTTCCTTGTCTAAAAATATCGGAGCTCATCATGGGGATTAACACTAGTGCATTGTCCTCTTCATCTAAACTAAAACCATTCTCTCATTTGGTTGATTTCATGGAGTATGTTGATTACTCTACCCTTTGGGGGTGCCTCACACTCCCATCTTCCACCCAAATTCAGATGTTATCCTTGGATACCTCGATCATTTACCCCATGGTATTCAAAATGACTAAGACTATTACACCCAGAGCCCGTGGTTCGAGCCCTTATTCCTTAGCACCCCTTTAATTCAGGCCTTTGCCTAAACCAAAATTGAATACCACCTTAGGGATCCTACCATTTCCAATTATAACACATCCCCTTGTGAAGCTAGAATTTTCAACTTCATCCCTACCCATCACAACATCTATTCAAGCACCCAAAAGGAAGACATATTCCTACACCTTGACTCACTTATTTCGTGATGTTTATCTTAACCAGACCAAACCTTTTGGTGTTTTGGATCACACCTATACCCATTCCTACACCTTGACTCGTTGTGTTTAGAATATCAAATCTTATACCTTGGATACTTGGACCACATTACCCTTATTTTGATAAACTATTGACCTATGACAATGTAGCGTTTAAGCACTCTTCAAAAATTTCCTTGTTACATTACGGATGTGTGCATGCATTTTAATGTTTCCATCTTTGAAAGACCACATTATCACCATTTCCTACACCTCCACCTTACCTATTTTTCATCAGCTACCCCCTTATCAAACCCATCACCGGTTTTCCTTCCACTACATCAATTCCTGTTTAAGGCGGATCACCTCCACCCTTATCTGAGGCAACCTATTTCTTTTTTTTTTTTCATCATCACTTATTAGTATAAGCTACATGACAAAAAGGGGAAAATGTAGACACCCAAAATTGGGTTGCAACCCTCTAATCCCCTTTCAATTAACACACCCCCTTACCATGACCCCTTCACACATTGTTATTAATCTATTTATCAATATTAGATTAATTACCACCTCACACCTCCACCTCACTCCTCCAACTCGCCTCTCCAACTCACCTTGGACCCATTCCAAGGGTTTTTAACTAAATGAGACCGGGTTATCACTCCTAACATTGAGTCATCGATTACCTTAACTAACTTAGACTATTTCTAAACCTAAAAGTTATTGATAACCACTTTTTCTATCAATTCCTTGTGTGTTTAAACATGAACTAAGACTATTAGCCAACAATAAAATCTTGACTAATGCCAAAAAGGAAAGAAATAAGCTATTTTGATTAAAATGTACTATTTCTCCCTAACCGATGTCGGTATTCCTCAATCGGTGCTATCAAGGAACCACCATCGCTTATTTTAAATAACGATTTCTAACTCTTTCGTTGGGTTATTCCTTTGGTTAGATTTTTGGATTATTCATTTTCATTATTGCATTTGATTGAGCATCCAACGATCAAACACAACACTAGAGCATCTAATTTCTTCACCAACAATGAACCTCTTGTTCCATAGCCTTATATCATTCACAGGGAAGAAATTAGGCTTTGTTGTAGTGGCAATCGGATTCAAACCAATTTCTCTTACGAGTGCCCAAAATTCACCCCATCTACCAATCTTCAAGTCTTTAGAAAATTATCCTAACCAGATTGGTAGTTCTTAACTTTGGTTTTCGATCTCTTATTTTCTTCGTTATACTCTTTCTTTCTCACCCAAATACCATTTTCACCCATCTACTTGATACCCTACCAACTTGAACCTCTTTGCCTTTCCAATCACCTCTCTCACCCTTATTGAGCCTTCACCTAAATCCCAACACCCTACCTAAGCCTTACCAATGCTCTGGGTACTCACAGAGAACCTAAACCACCTTGTTTCTACCTTGGCACCCAATTTCCCCTACCATGATCAGTTAGCCAAGTGAGACTATCTAAAACAAGTTACCAACATCGCTTCCCCAACCGACCTCGGTCTTTGTGTCTGGCATTCTCCCTTAGACTAGCGAGATAATTTACCTACCCAAAACCTCTCAAAACCTCCCACAACCTCACCTAGACCTTCATAACACCCTTTTTACACCTATAGACCTTAACAACCCACTGCACACTTTAAATTTAATCTTGTATTCACTATTTAGATTAGATTTAAATTACTATGTTTGTGTGAGATACCTAAATTATATAACTATAGTAGGACTCTCTATTTCATGTTATTTATTTACATTGATTTGTGTTTAAACATGGATTGATAGCCTTCTAGGAAGCACCCCACTTCCCGAATCTAGCTCCCACTAGGAAATCCACCAACCGATGCTTTTAGTACTATCTTGTGGTCTTATGTTCCTTTTTGGGAAGTCCTTCCCGAAAAAGGGAGTTCTCTTGATCAACTTGGTGTTCAATGGTGCACAACATCTTCATGATCTCCAGGTATTCTTCACATACCTAACCTTCTACATTAAATTTTTTCTTATACATATGCTTCTTATTCATGAAATAGTTTCCAACGTGTTACGATGAATCATGTGCCACCATGTTGTATTACAATTCAATATATGTTGCAATGTTATTCATTGTGTTCATCATATGTATAATTCGTGTAATATGTGATGATTTATGACTTGAATTAGGGAATGTCATGATAATACGACCCCTATTGTTTAGTACTTGCACTTTTGGTGTTTTATGTTGAAATGTGATATATTGTAACCTATGAAGGTAATGATTGTGCTTTACCCTAAATATACCATTGATAAGATTCTATGGTTAATGTGTGTGAATCACCATTCTATTAGTAATGTAGTTGTGTTATGTTATGAACCTTACATTAATTGACCCAAAGATAAGAAATTAGTAAAAGTGTATGTTTGAAGAGAGGAAATGAGTATCGTTGACTAGTCACTCAAGCGAGTATGAGATAAGAGGTGGAGTCTTACATAGAATGAAAATCCACCTTTGTTTGTTTTGTATGTATGACATAATACCCAATGGGCACCATATATATTGTGTTCTCGTGAACATATTAGGATCACTAGATAGTGACTTGTACTTTTTCTCTCTCCTATCTACCGTTGTCGTATAGATGACCTATGTGTATCTTAGCATTAGTGTACTATTTACTAGTCATGCGAGTCAAGTAGGAGATAGGGAATGGAGTCTTACATAGATTAAAAACCCACTTCTATTCATTTGGTATGCATGGCACCCGAGCAACATGCATCATGTATATTGTGTTTCGTGAACACCTTAGGATAAGTGAATAACAACCTATAAGGCTCCCCTCTCATACTATGTTCAGCCTTATGGGAGTATGGATGGTGTTAAAATTTGAGGATTCTAATAAATACGGATTTAATCAACTTCCATATTATATAATGTTACAATAAATTTTTAAATAAAGATTACATCATAACATAATTAAATAAAGAAATACTTATAGGAAATAAATAACATATGTGACACACTATTTATAGTGGAAAATCCAAATAGGGTAAAAACCACTTTGAAAATAATCATTTACTTGAGAGAACTTATTTTACATCCATTAAGATCACCTCCACCTTTAAAACCCTATTTAACAAGGGTAAAATCAAATCACTTGATTTGCACACCTTTGATATATTTCCCGAATATATCAAATGACCACCTAAATTCCTTTTTATATAGGGTGATCGCATATGTTTCCGACCCACCTTTTCAACCTAAATGGTTGACACATACACCTAGGTTTATAATATATAATATTATAAATATAATCATTTCATGATATTAAATATTTAACGTAAAGTATATACCTAAGTTATCATATTTGATAATAGAAATATAAATATTTCATATTATTAAATATTAACGTATATATTAGTGATGGACCCATATACATTAAGGGTTGGCCCGAGTACTTAAATATTATGTTCCAACACTCCCCCTTAATGTTAAGCAGGATAACATAACATATGCCAATAAATTACCTACCTGTGGTACACTAAAAGATTTACAATCCTTAAACCATAAAGGTTTTATGCTAGCATATCGGTTGAAGGAATTATAACATCTTCATCATACTCAATTTATCTTTTGGTAAATAAAGATTTAGAATCACAAAGATCACCTCATGATAAGTGGCTAAGTATGATTTGTGAGTTTTACATGTTCTCATAGGTTTTCATAAAAGGTTATTGAGCCCAAGCATAGAGGATCCTTTTACAACCAAGGGCCTCCTTAACAATATTCTTGTCTTGGATGTTTATCGAGTAAACTTAATAACAATAAAGAGTTTACTAAAGACCACCTTTAAGATCTTTCTACACTTCTTTCTAAAAAATAAGATGAGGAGGTATACATGCTCGAAGGTCTTGTTACACTTTCTGAAGGTATTTTACAAATTCCCAAAGGTATTTTTATAAAAACAAATTTCCATTAGGAGGTGATATTGTCATTCACACTCCCTCTCAATGGAAACTCGACAATCCAATCTTTTCACAAAAGTGACAAAAATTTACAACACTTAAGGAATTTTTGAAAATGTTAGCAACTTGTTCTTGAATCAACATGATCTTGAGATTTATCTCATCACTTTTCACCTTCTCATGGGTGAAGCATATATGTATCTCAATATTCTTTGTCCTCTGATGTTGAACTGGATTCTTAATCAAGAGTAATACAACTCGACCACCACATATAAGAGAAATACTTCCTTTAGCTTCCATGTGTATCTCTACCAACATCCGTTGCAACCACATGGTTTCTTTACTTCTTTTATTGTACTTCTATGCCTTAGTATAAGGAATGAATACTATTGATTGTATTTGTTGTTCCAAGTAATGGTTCCTACACCAAAAAAATTTGAACACATATCTAGTATATTTTATAACACAACATCAATATGGTTAGAATCACAAAATCCATATAAGATAACATTTTCATTTTTAGTATAATGCAACCCATAATTGATTGTTCTTTTAAAATATCTAAAAATATTTTTACAAGATTCTAATGATCTCTAAAAAGGTTCTTCATAAACCTTTAAGTAATTCTCTTTGTATAAAAATATCTTATCTAGTTATAGTTAGATAAATCAAACTATTAACTAACAAGTATATAAAATATGATCAACCTTTTTCATATGTAGATTTAGGATCAATATTTATTCCAACTTCCATTGAAGTAGAAAATGATTTACAATCAATCATAAGAAACTTTTTCAATACAATGTTTGCATAGTGTGTTTTGAAAAACAACAAATATAGAATGAAATAAAGTCATACAAATAACATGATGTGAGAGACCTAACTCATTCATTTCAAAGCATTGCTTCAATTTCTCTTTAATCCTATGGATTAAATTAGAATTGTCACCAGACATAAGCAAATCATCAACATATATATATATATATATATATATATATATATAATGATGAATATGCGAATCTTATTTCTTAATAAATGTATCATTGTTAGAAGAAAAATTAACAAAACCTAACAGTTTAAAGAAGGAAGCACTTTTCACATACTAAGCTCTAAGAGCTTTTTTTAAACCATACAAGGATTTACCAACTTACAAACATAGTTTTCTTTACAGTTTGTTCAAATCCTTGAGGTTGAAACATGTAAAAAAATTTAAATCACATTCAAAAATTATTTTTCTTATCCGTTTGGTGGATTTCCCACCCAAATTGAGCAGAATTGTAAATACAACCCTATCGGTACTCATTTTAGCTACAATAAATGTCTCAACATAATCAATACCAGGTTTTTGAGTGAAACCTTTAGCAACAAGTCTAGCTTTATGTTTTTAATACTACCATCAACATTATATTTTACTTTGTATATCCACCTAGACCCTATAATACTTTGTGGCTCAGGTTCATATAAGGTAATTAATGCATGGTACATATGATGGCTTCTGGTCATTTTCCTAAGGTTAATAGGATTTGAAATTTCTAACATAGATTGAGCCCAATTTAATTTCTTATTTAGGAAGATAAGAGTTTCAGAAACATCTATAGCATCAAAACATCATCATGACCATTTACTAAATTAGAATCAAAACCATCATTTAAAAGCATTTAATGAAGTAACTTTAAGAGAATAAGACAAAAATGTAAACTTTTCACTATATTATAAGTAGAAATTTCATATAAGCTTTGATAATTAACATGTCCTAACCTTTCATGCCATAGTTATAAATTATTCACACTTTAAGATATAAAACAAGATGTAGAAGAGAAATCATCAAGAAGATATAGACTATTTTTTTTAATTCCTTCATCTATTGTACTCTCATTACTATCCTTGATATACCAAGTATCCTTCATACATGGATTCTATTTGTGTTCATACCTCTTTCAAATGTTCGATATTACCAATGTGTAGAAGGTACTCATCATTCATATTGCGTAGAATCATAGAAAGAGCCTCCTATATTATTTTTAAGAATGTATTCATGTTATCTACTGTTGCTTGATGACCGGTGGGAGCAACCTCAAATCCTGAAACAATCATCCAGAGTTTCCTTGCCATAAATATTTTTTGACCCAAATGTTGTAGTTGGTTTCATTCAGGATATGGGTTTTGTCAAGACAGAAATAGTTAGATGCCATTGTTTTCTAAAACTTGTAAAACACATCCCATTATAATATACAATGTATCACGAGTTTAGATACATATTTATCGAGAATAAAAAATTCACTTTTAATAGAATCAGATCTAAATTTTATAGATCTAAAGAAACTATTTGATCATAACTAATTTTGTCATTACAATGCATAATAAATAACCTTGATGATCAAAATAATAACTTCGTAATATAAACGGCTATGCATTATACCCTATATTTATATTAAAAATATTTTTGACCATATAGAAGTGAAGAACCGACCCCTAAGAATGCATAAAAATTCAAAATTATGAAAAAAATTAATGTAAACAAAATATGGCTAGCTTAAATTTGACATCTAAATGACCATCATAATGACTTATTTTTTGTCTATCGTGACGGTCATTTGATCGTCAATTTTAACACAATGAAATTTTCCTGGAACCTATGAGCTTAAATTTGACGTCTAAATGACCATCATATTGTCTTATGTTTGGTCTATCGTGATGGTCATTTGACCGTCAAATTTAATGAAGCTAAAACTTATGTATTTCCGAATGTGAAATTTCATAATTTCTTCTTCTATATAATATTAGGGAGGTTATATTTTAAATATATAAAATTAAAAAAAAGGTATATAGTTTAAAGAATGTAAATAAAAACAACATATAGTTCACAAAAATTATAAACTATAGTATATTTTTATATAAAAAAACACATAACCCTTATTAAAGGGGTTTAAAGAACATAGACCAGGTTAAAAGAATTTTACCAGTGTAAGTAGATTTATGAGAGTATAGATTAACTTGCATATTTTACAAAGGGGACAAGTAATTTCACCCGACCAATGAAATAAATTGAAATCTCTATTTTCATGAACCTTGTCTCCTCCCTTCATTTACTCTTAATTTTACTCTTGCACACATTTAAAACTATGGAAATATTGTAAAATATTTTATATAATTCCTATAAGCTAAAAACTTTTATGTGGCTATCATAACCAATATTTTAATAAATATTTACCACACTTCACATGGGCCACCAATAAATTAGCCCTTTTTATTAATTCACCATTTATACCCAAGAATTCCACACTTGTACTTGATATATTATCCCATTTTATTTACCACTCCCACTTTATTATATAAAAGAAAACTTTTAAATATGTTTATTTATATAGTTTTTATAAAATATAAGATATAAATGTATGAGGCCACCCCCTTACATGGATAATATAAATGGTTAGGGACACATGTTAGGTTTTATTTAATAAGTATCAAGAATTAAAAAATAATCTTTTTACGATCAAGCAATAAACACAACTTACTACTAAAAAAAAAGCACTTAGTTTTTTTAAAACATATATAGACCAAATCTAATAAAATTTATATTTTAAGTGGTTTAAACTAACCATATATATAAAATATGATTCAAACTTAGGTTTGTTTCTTTTTTTAAACTATATATGCCTAGATTTATAAGTTAAGTTTAAATATGATTTAAACTTAGGCTTAGAATATGGTACTCTTCCCTCAATCCCATGTAATTTTAATATGGTTTAAGACTTTTAATATATTTTTTTTTCTAAAACTATATAAATTTTAATATGATGTCTATATAAATTATTATATAAACCTTATTCTATATTATATATATTTTTATTTAAAAATAATACTATAGTTTTCAAATTGTATACGATATAGTTATAGATTAACTATAAACTATAGTTTTTCAAATCAAATCCTTTTAGAGGAACCAAAGAACATGGGTATGAATTTACCTTTTGAAATATTTAACTTATGATCATTTGAAATTATAGAAAACATGAAAATTATTTCATATAGTAATAAATCCTTTCTTTTTATGTATGTGATTTTCACGTAGGTAAATATTTGAAGCCTCTTTCCCTAATGCACACATAAATCTCCAAACAAACATTAATTTTATATAGTTTACAAAATGTAAATGAAATTAAGAATCATATCATATTACATCTCCCCCAAAAAAAATAAATTAGGGATTTAAAATTGAAAAAACCTAAAGTTTTTATCGAGAGTTTAATTGCACAAACGTATTGCCAAAATAAATTGGGAAAAAAATAAGGGGACTAGATACTTTTAAATACACTTTCATGTTGGTTTAAAAAATCCAGTACAAATTAAATAAATAAAATATAAAACATTTTATCTTGATTTATTTAATTTACCTTTCTCTGTTACCATGTTAGAATTTGATGATTCTAATAAATACGGATTTAATCAACTTCTATATTACATAATGTTACAATAAATATTTAAATAAATATTACATTATAACATAATTAAATAAATAAATACTTATAGGAAAATAATAACACGAGGTGACACAATATTTATAGTGGAAAACCCGAACAAGGTAAAAACCACTTTGAAAATAACCTTTAACTTGAGAGACCTTATTTTACATCCAAGAAGATCACCTCCTCATTTAAAACCCTATTTACCAAGGGTAAAACCAAATCACTTGATTTACACATAAAATATGCGAGAATAATCCCTCACGAGAATCGCATGAGTAGAAACTAATATGCGAGAAAATATTACGAGATCTCAAATAAAAGTGCAGAATAAAATAACACAACACAAAGAGACAATATTTAACGTGGTTCACCCAATTTGGGCTACGTCCACCAAGAATCACTTGCTCAGATTTTATTACAAGCCACCACTCTCTCAATACAATACCCAAGATCTGTTTGGAGCTATGCTCAACAAACTCTACAGAATTCACACCCAAATTCAAAACACATCTGCAATGTTTTTCATACTTCTATCATATGCATAAAACCATATAAATAGACAATTGCTTAAGCAGTTTTTACAAAACCATGGGTATCAAAACCATGGGCCAAAAATCCCATAAACCTATGGGTCAAAATCCCACCCATATGAGAAAATCACGTTTCTCGATATATCGGGCATGTTTTAAGGCCCAAAAAAAATTTTTTTCAGGGGCTGCACCCGAACCCCGAGAGGATATATAAAAAGTGTGTGTACAGTACTCTTAGTGTATAGTCTTCAACACTTTCACACATGAAAATAGGCTCCACAACCTAACAATCTCCCACTTGGAGACTAGTTTTCCTTTGAGCAAGCTTCTCAACCCTTCACTAGTTTTCGTGAAGACCAACCAAAGTTGAACAACTTCAAATTTTTCCCTTGTGACCACCTTGGTCATCATGTCTCTGAGGATTATTGAACTGGTATGAATCTTCTCCAGCTTCAACTTCTCTTCCTCCAAAGTTGTCCTGATGAAATGGTACCTTAACTATATATGCTTCGTCCTAGAGTGGAAAGAAGAGTTCTTAGCTAGGTGTATAACACTCTGACTATCACTATGTAGTTTTCCTTCCTCCTTGCTTATGCCCCAACTCCTCAAGAATTTTTGTAACCAAATCATTTCTTTTTTGCCTCTGTGGCAACATACTCAACCTCTGTGGTTGACAAAGCCACCAACTTTTATAGTCATGAAATCCATCTCACTTTGTTGTCCCACCTATAGTGTAAACATAACTGTTTCATGCTCCTCTTGTTGTCTACATCTCCAACCATATCTAAATCTACATAACCACACAAAGTGGTGTCTGATCCATTATAGCACAAAATTTCCCCATGGTCCCTCTCAAATACCGAAGGATCCACTTTACTGCCTGCCAGTGATCTCTACCTGGATCACTCATAAATCTACTCACCGCTCCCACTGCATGGGCAATATCAGGCCTAGTACACACCATGGCATACATCAAACTACCAACCATTGATGAGTAAGGTACCTTGGACATTTGGTTTCTCTCCTACTTTGTCTTGGGACACTGCTCCTTTGATAACTTGAAATGGCCTACCAAAGGAGTCCCAACCGGTTTAGCATCCTGCATATTAAACCTCTCCAAGACTTTCTTAATGTACTCTTCTTGAGATAAAGTCAGCTTCCATTCCTTCCTATCCCGAGATATCCTCATACCAAGGATTTTTTGGCTGCCCCCAAATCCTTCATAGCAAAAGGATTCACTTAGTTGCTTCTTGAGTACTTTTATTTCTGCATGTTTTTACCTATAACCAACATGTCATCCACATACAAACACATGATAATATAACTACCATCCTCAAATTTCTTTGTATACACACAATAGTTAGAATGACATCTAATATAACCTTGCTCCATCATGAAGCTATCAAATTTCTTATACCATTGACGTGGAGCTTGTTTCAAGCCATACAAGCTCTTCTTCAGTTTGCACACCATCTCCTCTTTACCTTTGACCTCATAGCCCTCTGGTTGCTGCATATATAGTTCCTCCTCCAAATCACCATGGAGAAATGTAGTCTTTACATCAAGATGTTCTAAGTGCAGTCTTTTGTTGCAAACTATTCCTAGAATAGTTCTAATAGAAGTCATTTTTACTACAGGAGAAAAAATCTCATCAAAATCTATACCTTTTTTATGTGTAAACCCCTTGACCACCAACCGGGCCTTGTATCTTTTCTTGCCTCCTTCTTCCTCTTTGACTTTGAACACCCACTTGTTCTGTAATGCTCTTTTTCCTTGGGTAGCTTCACCAAATCCCATGTCTGGTTCTCCATGAGAGCCTGATGCTCCTCATCCATGGCTTGCTCCCACTTCTTCTTGGCATCTACCTGCATTTCTTCATCAAATCTCTTTGGCTCTCCACTATCAGTGAGTAATAAATAATAAAGAGAAGGAGAAAAACATTTAGGTTCTCTTCTTACCCTAGAAGACCTCCTCAATATAGGAGTTTGGGGTTCTGTTGAGGAGGTTCTTAAACTGATTCATGTGTCACTTTCCATCCAGGAAGATCCTCTACCATTGCATATTCTTCTTTCTTGATTCTTCCTATTTTCTGCAACTACTTTGCTTATACATGACTTTCTCATTAAAGACCACATCCCTAGATCGAATGATTTTCTTGTCCTTAATACTCCAACATTTATATCCAAATTCATCACCACCATAACCAATGAAAGTACATTTTTCTAACTTAGCCTCTAGCTTGGTCCTATCATCCTTGTCTATATGAACAAACACCTCACATCTAAAGACTCTAAGAAATGAATAATCAAATTTCTTACCATACCAAGCCTCCTCAGGTATGCCTCCATCCAAGGCACTTGAGGGTCCTCTGTTTATCAAGTACACAGCTATGCTCACCACTTCTGCCCAAAAAGAAAGAGGCAATCTGCATGTAACCTCATGCTCTAGCATTCCATTATTATTTTGTTCATCCTTTTTGATACCCCATTCTGTTGCGGAGTTCCTGGAACCATCTTTTGCCTGCAGATTCCATTCTTAGAACAGTAATCATCAAATTCATTGCTGCAATACTCCCCTCCATTATCTGACCTAAGACATTTTAGCTTAAGACTGTTTCATTCTCTCTACAGGCTTTCCATTTAACAAAAGTGTCAAATACATCATATTTGTTTCTATATACAATAAACCCAAACTTTCCTTGTTGCATCATCAATAAAAGTAACATAATAACTTGAACCCCCAAGAGATGATACCTGAGTGGCCCCACACATCAGAATGCACCAGCTCTAACTTACTCTCTTTCTTTGTAGGTCCAACCTTGAGAAACCTTACTCGCTTTTGTTTCCCATATATGCAGTCCTCACAGAACTCCAAACTTATTTCTGTATATCCGGAAAATCCTTCTTTATGATCTCCATGCCCTTATGGCTCATATGACCAATCCTATAGTGCCACAATGTTGTATCTACTTCTGAAGCCACAAGATTACAAACATTAGTGCTATAAGTGGTTAAATACAAGGTTCCAACCTTCTTACCTCTTGCCACCACAAGAGCACCCTTGGTAACCTTCCAAGAGTCCATTGTAAATATCACAATACAACCATCACTTCCCAACTTGCCCTACTAATATCAAATTTTGTCTTAATGTAGGCACATGTATGACATCCTTCAATAGCCAAGTATTCCCATTTTGCATCTTAACCTAAACAAAACCTTTTCCAACTATGTTGCAAGGCTCATCATCACCAAGAAAAACATGCCCAAAATCTCCTTGAACATAATCAACAAAATAATGCCTATGTGGAGAAGCATGGAAAGAAGCCCTCGAATCTAAAACCCAAGATTCGATAATATTGTGCAAAGAAAGAATCAAAGCATCCTGACATACATTACCCGTTGCCACATTTTCCTCCTTGTTTTCTTCCTATTGTTTCTTCTTGTCCTGAAGCTCCCAACAGTCCTTCTTTGCATGCCCAAACTTTCCATAGTGCCAACATACTATCTTGCTTTTAGATTTTGACCTTGCCCGATCCTTTGATTTTCCATGATTTCCTCTATTCTTATGTCTCCCTCTAGTTTCCACTGTCAAAGCATTCCCTGAAGTAGAAGATTCACGAGATTTTTCTTCACATTTCCTCACTTAGAATCACCCCTACAACATCCTCAAACTTCAACTTTGAGTTAGCAGGAACCGAGTTGCTTACCACCATTACCAGGTTATTCCAACTCTCAGGTAAAGAGCACAGAACTAATAAAGCCCTAACTTCTTCATCAAATTCTATTGTAACTAAAGCTAGCATATTTACAACCATATTAAAATCATTTAGATGATCTACTACTAAACCATTCTCAGACATCTTCATATTAAACAAATTTTTCATTAAAAATATCTTATTAGAGGCAGGGTTTTCATCAACTTCCTAATGCATCCATCAGTTCTTTTGTAGTCTTTTCCTTTGAAACATTAAATAATACCGAAGATGCAAGACACAGCTGGATTGTCCCAAGTGCCTTCCTATCCAGCAAATCCCATTCCACATCTGTCATGCTCGAGGGTTTGTTCACCTTCTCAGACAACGGAATATAAAGATCCTTTTGATAAAAGTAATCTTCCATCTTGCATCTTCAAAGACTGAAATTCTACCCGTTGAATTTATCAACCCTAGATCTTCCATCATCTGCCATAGCTCCCACTCAAGATAAAACTTTCCCTGTGATTCAACACTTCAACAAACCAAACCAGGATCTGATACCAATTGTTAGGAAATAAGGGATAAAATATGTGCGGAATAATCCCTCACAGAATCGCGAGTAGAAACTAATATGCAGAAAATATTATAGATCTCAAATAAAAGTGCATAATAAAATAACACAACACAAAGAGACAATATTTAACATATTTCACCCAATTTGGGCTACGTCACCAAGAATCACTTTCTTAGATTTATTACAAACCACCACTCTCTCAATACAATACACAGATCTGTTTGGAGCTATGCTCAACAAACTCTATAGAATTCACACCAAAATTCAAAGCACATCTACAATGTTTTTCATACTTCTATCATATGCATAAAACCATATAAATAGACAACTACTTAAGTAGTTTTACAAAACCATGGGTATCAAAACCATGGGCAAAAAATCCCATAAACCTATGGGTCAAAATCCCACCCATATGAGAAAATCACGTTTCTCTCAAACCACAGCAAGGATACATGAAAAGTGTACAGTACTCTTAGTGTACGAGTCTTCAATACTTTCACATATGAAAATAGGGTCCACAACCTAACACACCTTTGATATATTTCTGAATATATCAAATGAAGACCTAAAGTCCTTTTTATATAAGGTGATCGGGTATGTCTTCCTACCCACCTTTTTAACCTAAATGATTGACACATACACCTAGGTTTATAATATTTAATATTAGAAATATAATCATTTCATGATATTAAATATTTAGCCTAAAGTATATACCTAGGTTATCATATTTAATAATATAAATATAAATATTTCATATTATTAAATATTAACCTATATATTAGTGATGGACCTATATACATTAAGGGTTGGCAGGACCACTTAATCATTATGTTCCAACAAATAGATGATTCATATAAAGATGATGATAGTTATATTCTTTGATATGTTATTTTACGAGTGAGGCTCAATGTAGAAGTGTCAAAACTCGATGAGTACTCCTTTTGTGGCTATATAAGGCCACATAGTGATTCTGATGTGTTATTTCTCTATACGTATTCTATTCATAAATTTAATTTCTCTTTTCTCTTTTTTCTATAACAAACAAATTTATCTATTTAACTTTTGGTTGATTTGTTGCAATTTTGGTATTATTTGGTTTTTGCACTAACATGAAGATTTTTGTACTAACTATGACTATTTAGCCATTTTTTCTTAGTTTTAAATTGTCTTCTCTACTTTAAATTTTTTATAGCTAGCCTAGGGCTTGATATTTTTTCCACTTGGCATTTGAAATGATTTTTATGCTAGTTCTAATGTCGTAATGTGTTGAAATACGGTCATGGGATTCACCATGGATTTGTTGGACGTATGGACCCCCTTCGTTGTATGGGGGTATGCCTAAAAGGGGTTATAGGGCCATTTTTTTTTAACTACAAGTTACTATACCACTTGGGTGGAGGTGATGGGGCTCTATGTGCCTAGGGCCATAGGGTGACCCGACCTCATTGAATGGAGAAATAATGAGATGGGGCTCTATAGATGAGTTAGTCGATATTCTTAATGGGGCTCTATGGTTAAGTGACCCGATATTCTTGATGGGTCTCTATGGTTGAGTGACTCGCTATTTTTGATGGTCCTCTATGATTGAGTGACTCAATATGGAGAAATAAGGAGATGAGGATCTATGGTTGAGTGATCGATATGGAGAAATAATGATATGGGGCTCTATGGTTGAGTGACTCGATATGGAGAAATAAGGAGATGGAGCTACTATGGTTGAGTGACCCAACTTGATTTTGGCACTATGATTATTTCTCTTTGGGAGGTATATGGAGTTTTTGTGATGCTTTGTGAGGTATATGGAGTTGCTTCGTGATGTTTTGTGATGCGTGGAGTTGGTGCTTTATGAATTACGTGTTCTCTTGTGAGTCTTGTTAGGCATTGTTATTATTGAGGTTTGACGCTCCCCTTGGTTAGTATGTACTATTGGATATTGACTTGGCACTGTGTTGGTATATTCATGGTATTTGGTTCATGTGATACTGGTCGTATATGTATTAGTGTGATGATTTTAGTTTTTCAGTCACATGTGTATGTCGGTTATGCATAAGACATAATTGCTAGAAATTATTTGTTAGGTGAAACACTTGTTATCTTTCCATGGTGGGATTAGAGGTCTTGTGATGTGATATAGTTGTGAAAGTATGTAGTAATATGTCTTGTGGACCATTAGTGTTGTGTTTGGGGTTTGCATGACATCTTGATATCAACTACAATTGGGCACCCACAAAAATAAACAAACTAGAATCTTAAATGATAAAATCATAAGAAATGGACATTAAGAAATACTTTAAATGAAAAAGACTAATTAATAAAGTAAAAGAGGACTTATAATCTTCATAGAACATTAAAATTTTAGATATTTCTTAAATTATTTTGCTTCGTTGTAGCCATAATGTATCAACAAGATTTTTAGTTACAACAAAATGTGCCATTATTGACTTGGTTACTTATGTATCCTTCGAGATTTCGTGTTAATACGCATTGAGGACGATGGTCTTAAAAGGGGAGGGAAATGTAGTGCCTAACTAAAAAATAAATAAAAAATAAAAAAATAAAAATAATGGAATGCATGTGATAGGAGTGTGAAAAGACATGTATGGAGTGTGGAAGGGGTTGTCAGTAGTAGGGTATAAGGTTCCTTTTCTAGAAAAACATGGAAACATCCTCACATCTTTTCATACTTGTCCTTTCCTTTTATAATGATAGAATAACTTTATTTTGGATCCAATTCATTAACCATGATGGAACCCAAAATAACATTGTAATTTAGAAGTACATGTGTAGTCTCAACGTGTACAAAACATCACGGGAGATAAATCCATATGCCCAGCGTTCCCTCTTTTTTTATATACAACTTGATCAATCTAGATGTGTATGTGTATCCCTAAATGTCTCCTCATTCCCTATTTACAAATCATTTAATTGGATTTGTATCTTCATCTGAAGCAGTTTTTATTATTTTGAAAAGGAATTCTTTGCATGCCGCTATATTTGTTTGTAGAAAATTAAAATATTGGGGATTGGGAGTTGCTCCATTCAAACATAATGTCCAGCCATATGGAGTTTTGCTTCTCCTATTTTCTATGCACATGTGTTATGTGCAATATAACCTTGTTGCACCATTCTTGGGTTGACATACGTAACCAATTCATTTTTGTACTTTTCATCTTTTATTTATAATAGTCAATATATTTTTAAGACATGTGAAGCGCCCTTTCCATTATGCCACTTATTTCTATGTATTTTTGTCTCTTTCATTTTTCCTCCATGTAAGACCCTATTTGTTTCCTTCCTCTTTCCTCCACAACCACCAATACCTTTCTTCTCCTCACAAGCCAAAACAAGATCTTGTAACGGGGTGTGAATACTCGTCATAACTTAATAAAAATGGAGTTTTTGTCGATGTTGTAATTGCAAGTTATTTGGTTAACATGGATGAAAAATGTGCAAGAATACACATGGCATGTGAATTGTTTGATAGAGTGCCCCAAAGAAATGTGTTTTATGAAATGCATAAGTGAGTTCACCGACAAGGCCTTAGGAACTTTAATGCAAGGCTCTTAGAAGATGTAAAGAAAAATATTTCAATGCATTACCGACACTCTCCTTACTTTTCTTAGAAGGGGAGGAGTTTGCAAGATGTGGGAACCCTCATGAAACATGGCCATGGTTAAATAAGATTAAGTAGAATAGAGTATAGGAGCGTTGGTCGGGGTATGAACCAAATGGTTTTGTTGACAAGGCTTTAGAAACTTCCAAACAATGCAAAGTGGCATGATTTCATGAAACTAAGTTATGTGCACTTTTCAATGAATTTTTCTACTTGTTTTGGGGTAGAAAATGAATGAGGTGAACTAGGTTGTAGTTTTTTTCCTTCTTATTTAAATGACTCTAAGAGAACAACAACCAGGGATGTGGGTTACATTGCTATGTGGGAAATTCCGAGCATTGTTAATGAACCTCTTTGTTGCTCCATTTACATATGGATTTGCAAGAAAGAATGATTAAAACATACATGTTTTGACCTTGTTGGTGACACAAAGTGGTGAAGCATGGGTGACCCACAAACTATTACCGAAATTCTTGAGGTTGATGGGGTCTCGTCAAATGTGGGAATCACGAATTTTGTGAAAATGGTAAGGTTTTCCCCATTTCACTTGCACTAAATTATGCTTCATCATTTATAACTCTTAAAAATTAAATGTTTAATCATATAGAATGTAATCCCAACAATTTACAAAATCTCACCTTTACACGAACTATTAAAACAAAAAAAATATCTCAAAAGTCATGCACATGGATATCCACACCCAAACATACCATAAAACCGATACTTTTTGTATGACCCATGGTAATATGGAACACATTAGGGACCTTAACAAAAAAATTGTAATTATTTAATGCTCTTGGAATTTGTATTCCTAAACCCTCTTATCTTATCAGGTCACCTATAGTTAAAATGTTGTAATAATTAAACAAGATTAGTTTCACTTAGGGTTATTGCTTAGCTTGAGAGAAATTTAAAACCACTACCTCCTACCTCTAGAATACCAACAAGAGGATTATAAACCACCTTAATTTCAATGAAAACACCTTCGGGAACTAATTTTGCAAGTGGTTTTTGGGACCCACTGGTCACTGTGCGAGAAGAGATGTTGACTAAATTACGATAATTGGCCCCTGACTTGCCATTGTAACTTGATATTTTCTCATTGTAATCAAATTCTATTAGAGATGATGAATTCTCTATATATGGAGGAAAAGGTAGGAATCATCAAACTTTGTGAATGAACGTGAAACAAGTGTATTCGATACCTAGTGTAAAAGCACTTTTATTGTTTTGGACGATTTTCTCAACATTAGCTAAAATCTCCTTTTCGTGTCTCATTTGACTTCTAGCCATGCATGTGACCTCGTAATACCATTGTAATTCTATGTATAATTTTATTAGATTTTTTATTTTCTATAATTGAATTTTTAAATGTATGGTGATTTCTTCTCTCAACCCTCTTCTCTCTCTAGAAATGACTATGATACTTTGGTTGATTTGAAAATGTAAATAAATTGGGAAATGCAATTTGTTTTGAAATGAAATGAAAAAAATGGTTGTGACATTGTGAATAGAAAATAAGTGACTTTTAAATTTCTCTCTCATCCTTATTCTCTCTCTAGTACGAAAATGTTTAGTGTAAAATGAATTTGAAAGTGAGAATGCATAAGAAATGAACTCTTTCTTCTTCCCTCCGATGAGGCCATAATATGTCTCATTAATTTACAATAAATAATCTTATTTAAAACTCTCCTTTTTATCAAGATTGATTTCCATTTTTGACTTTTGTTTGATCTAATATAAGTTAGGATGTAATTGTCCATATTTTTAATTATAGTTATAACATTTAAAAACTTTGGAATTCCTAACTAAGTGCTTTGGAAATTTAGTTTTGTAATAAAACGAGTCACAATTAGTCGGAAGAAAAAAGTATGAAGCAGTCAACATGTTTTTTGAAGCATTGGTCAATACGGCTCGGTTCAAAACGCGAACTTAGTTACGGAAATCCATTACACGATTCAGCTTTATCATTTAGTTCTGTAACTTTCAGTCTTAGTTCTAGAACTCCATCACTTAGTTCTAGAAATTTTGGGCTTAGTTCTGGAAATCTTGCATGTAGCTACGAAACCCTCACAGTTATATTTGGAACAATTTCCTTTAGTTTTGTAATTTCTCGAAGTTCTGGAATTGATTTCTTTTAGGATTTTAGTGAAGAAAGATATTCTTCATTCTAGATTTGCAAAGATTAGTGAAAGATTCACTTAAAATAGGTTAAGGCACTAGTATTTATCAAAATTTAAATCAACATGGAGTCGCTACTAAGGATTTCACCTTAGTTTTGAAAATGCACTATAAATGACTTGTCAAATATCTATCAACACATAATTCTTGCAAAGCTTAGCAAATCTGACCTTCCTCTAAAGGTATTTACCACTCGATGATATAAATTTAGTGTAATATACACTATAAATTGGAAATATTGCACACCTGAAACTTGTAATTTCACACAATTCTTACATATCACAACATAGGATGATGTTTAAACAACATATTTTCACTTAGATCATGTAAGAAACATTATTAGGGCCAAATGTAAGAATTCTTTGAAGATCCCCAGAAACAGATGCCAAAATGGTGTTGGTATCCAAATTGATTCTCCTTGAAGTTGAACAAAATCACATATTTAACAAGATACTCATAGACAGATGAATCATAAGTTGTTTTATAGCCGGGAAGGGATTCAATTGGCTCTTTGTCACTTAGGCGGTGGAGAAATGGATAACACCATATAAGAGGATTTGATCTATCCTCACTACTTTAGGTCATGCCTTTTGACTAGGGTGAGAGGACCCGTTTTGTAACCTTTTTCGGTGAAGGACATGAAGAGATCCTTCTTTGCACAATTTACAGGGGAACCTTGAGAAAATATGATCAATATGCCACAATTTAACTCTCACGAGTTGTCACTTCTAAAGAATGGGGATATTTTCTGAGAAAGTTCGGGTTACTAAAGACACTTAAAACTTTCTTGCCTCTGTATATTTTTGTAGTAGAATTTTTCATTTGTGGATACACACACAAATAGCATACTTCAATTAGGATTCATGGTTATTTGAAAATTTTGGTGGGAATTAAGCAAGATGAAGTTGATTTCATGAGATATTTGGGAACCTTTACAACAATTAGAAAACTAACAGAGACATAATGCTTGAGAATAGCTAAAATATTACTTCAATCAAAAGGTGTGCATCAATGGATCCCTAGATCTGCATGGTTTCACACAATATTTGAGAATTCAACATGAAGGCTCAAGCTAAAGACTCAATTAAACATTAAAAACCCCTGGTTCCTCATGCCTAAGATACACTCAAAAGGCTTACATGCAATCTTTATAAACAAAATGATAACAAAGTGATTTTAAATTGTTTACCTCATTACATGATGAAGGCTCTTCTCATGATGAAATTACAAATGCCACTAAAATATCGCGGGATGAGATCTATGTGATTCACGAGGGATTTTAACATAAGATTGCAATAGAAACATCAAAACCATTTGAAAACATTTTGAAATAAAAGTAGACACAATTTTGCCCAAGATCAACACAGATTAATTCGAGATCTGAAAGATTTATCAACAGAGGAAATTTTCTTGAGTTGTCTCGAGAGATTTTAATTTCTATACACTTGCTGACCATCTTGACACGATCAAATATAAAAGACAAGAGATTAACGGGTTTCTCAAATGGTCTCTCTAGAAGATGGGCTCTCTCATATTTCTCTTAAGAATTAAACCCCGACCTTTTGCAAGAGTATCCTCATTGTATTTATACAATTCACTTGCTCACTCATCCCAAATTTCCCCCTAAAAATAAGAATATTCAAGGAATCCTTTGCTTGTTACCAATTTGTCTCGAAAAGTGATGTTTAACAAAATTTACACCCGAAACAGACCAGGTGGACAAATCATGAATTAAGCATGTTTCTCAGACCTTCAACCATGACAAGGATGCCATGCCATAGCCTTTTGATAATCCTTCTAATCATTCTTTTATTCTGTCACACAAGAAATCCCCTTTTTAATCATTTTTAGGTGGCTCTAAATAGTTGGATCGTAAGAAATCCTTTTTACCCTCGAAAACACCTTTGTGAGAAATGAGTGCCCTCACGTGGATTCTTGCATTCAAGCCTCTCAAAAATGAATTTTTGCACATGGATTATTCCACATACTTGCAATGTGAGTTTGAGTTGGCCAAGTGTAAAGAGGAGTCAGCGGAAACCTCCACGTGTTTCCTTAACGTAATTGAAGGTGAAATACAAGGTAAGTTCCCAAACAGTGCGGGCCTTCCACGTGTTTTTTTCACAACTTCAAAGATGAATTTTATAGGTGAGACCTCATTCAAGTGAAAGCTCTCCATGTGCCCTAGGGGCAATAAAATTGCTTTTGGCCTTTGAAAAAATCTCATTATAAAAAGGAGCTAGTAGAGGCCTCCACGTTTCTCTTTACCATGTTTTTTATATGATGCCTAGAATAGGAGACCTTAAACAAGCACGGGCTCACCACATATCTCAACCTAGAAATTTTTTGAAAGAATTCAAGGACCAGCGAGAAGGTGCCATGTGCCTAGGATACGAGAAATTTTCTATAGGCTATTGAAAAATCTAACTATAGGCGGGATCCAGTGAAACCTCCATGTGTCCCTTTGGTGCTTCTTCAAAAGTAAAGTATAGGATCAGGTCCCCAAAAAGCATGGGCCCTCCACGTTTCCCAAGCCTTTATAAATTTTCTTTAAAAGTTTATGTATAGAGAGGAGCATTGAAAGCCTCCATGTGTCTCCTTGGTGCAGTGCACTCTACTAAGGTAGGACCCAGAGGTGGATCCTCAAATGAGTGTCGACCCTCCACGTGTCCAAGCTTTGAGTTGAAGTGGACATTCGAGTTTTAAAATTCCCCAACAACCCACCTTTCTACTTCTAACTTTTGATGTGGGCCCCAGCGGAGTTGCGGGTTATTTCATAAATTTGCTCCTTCGTACAAAGAGGCAAAAAACTTCAAAATGTTCTACCAACCCGCTTCCATGCTTGTAACTTGAAAAACTACCACGTGTCCTCATTGGGGTTTACTTTTTCCTCTTGCTTCATGTTTGTTGATTAACCAATTAGATGCTATCGGGGCCATGGGGCCAATTTGGTATTTTTTACAAATATGACAAAAGTGGCAAATTTCACCAAAAAGACCCGTTGGGACACATCCAATCAGAAAGGACCATGTTTCCATGGATATTGGGACAAAAATTGATAAGGAAAATATGACTGTGGAAAAAGCAGTTAGGGAAAAACACGAATTCATGCCCAAATTACAACTTCTTCCTCATGGATAGAGAAAAAAAACAATATCTAGACTAAATGTGATCCTCGACCAAAGGAAAGAATTGACCATAAAAACCAAATGAAGGAAAAATATTTCATGCATCAATACAAGGAGACAGAGAAAAATTCAAACCATGTAGACTGAGACGTTTTTGAATGAACATGGCGAGATTAAATTGATCACCAAAATTGGCTCTTTCTCGGGGATGGGCACTCCTACGAGTGCTTTGCAACAATAGACCATGTGCCAAAAATCCATTGAGCAACGGAGTGTAGAAAAGCTTGTAGAGTAGAAAAAAAATAACCAATTCCCCAAGATGAACTCATAAACCAACAAAAGCGGTCACCGGGGACCGGGAAAAACCAAAGCAGAAAAACATGAAAACGAGAGAAAAAATAGAAAACTACACACTATACAATTATGTGCACTTGTGATTATGAGAAATCAGTAAAGGAAATGTTTTAATTACCTTCCATTAATAGGAAATTCAATCAATTCCCCATCTAATTCTTTTATGAAAATGGTGTGTTCTCCAATCCGAAGGTCAATAGAATAAGGGCCCATCCATAATGCATCAAACTTTCCATGCTTTCCCTTATCCTCATGTCTGCTATCCCATAGTAGCACCAGATCTCCCACACTGAAAGCTCTCGAATTCACCTTTTTATCAAATAGCTTCTTCAATTTCTCCCTAAACTTCACATGTCTTTGGTGGGACTCTCTTCTCTTCTCATCCAATTCCATAATTTGATTTATCGAGCATCATAGGAATTGACCTCCTGGTCCTCTAATTGTTGGACAAATTGGTAAGAAGATAATTGCATATGCAGGGGAAGTAGGGCTTGAGTTCCATATACCAATTCAAACAGGATTTTTCTAGTAGCCCTTTTAACAGTGATTCTATTAGCCCAAACAACAAATTTCAATTGCTCACCCCACTTTCATTTGTTTAACTCCAAGGTTCTCCTGATTATCTTCAACATATTCTTATTACTTGATTCTTATTGTCCATTTCCTTGGGGATTATAATTGGAAGCATATGCTAAATTGATAGCATATTCATGACACATAGCTACCATAGGTTTATCTCGAAAGCTCATAGCATTTTAGCAAATATCTTAGCGGATTATATGATTTAAAATTAAGTCCATGAAAATCTCGTGAGTTTCCTTGTTGGTGGGGATTTCCTCCACACACTTGGTGAAATGTCGGTAGCAACTAATATCCACTTGTGGCCTGCACTTAAATAATATGAAATCTTACCAATGAATTCCATTCCCCACTACTTAAATGTGGCTTCAATTGATATAGGCTGCAAAGGGAGGGATCCTGAAGCTTTCAGTCTTCCTAAAATACACTGACAACTCTCACACTTTCTTACCAGTAGAGTTGTGTCTTTAAAAAGATTCCACGACTAGTAACCATCCCTTAAGATTTTATGAGCTATGACTCTTCTTGCAAAATGCCCCCACAAACTCCTCCATGGAAATCATCAATTATTTTTGGGGCTTCACCTTCAGTGATACATCTCAAAAGAACTCCCTCAGGGTTCTTCCAAGCTAACCCATAATTAGTGATGATGTATTTCTAGGAGGCTAACTTAAGTGCTCTTTTTTAATTCTTAAATACTCGAGCCTTTGTAGATGTTTGAGATAAAAAATAATATCCTTGTACCATTTAGAATTTATCAAATTTTCAAGGATATTCAACCTTTCTTCTTCAACTTCATTTACCTCAATTGTTTGTAGGTTGCTCTTTTCCATAAGCTTTGTTAGGCCCAGACCTCTAACCAATTTTGTGGTTTGGATATCCATGTCATATTCTTGCAACTTATTTACCCATCGGCATATTTTTCTTGAAATTTCCATCTCTGATAGGATATCCTTAACCATGGTATGGGGAACATAAGAAATGACTTTAGAACTCAAAATATAGGGCCTGAATATTTTTGTGGCTCTGACCAAAGAAAAATCATGTTTCTCCATGATAGTATACTTCAGTTCTACCCCTTATAGTGCTTTACTAAAGAAAGCAATTGGCCTTTCATCTCCTTCATCATCCTTTTGTAATAGGACAAATGTAATGGTATTCTCTAAAGCAAAGGAAAACATTTGGAAAGCCTTCTTATAATCAGGAGCTACTAAAACAGGGGCATTCTTTAATGATTCCTTAATCCCAGTAAAGGCTTGAATAGTTTCTTCTTCCCATTTGATACTCTGATCCTTCTTCAACATATTAGTGATTGGGATAGTCAATTCAGAAAAGTTGGAAATAAACCTCCTAATAAAATTTATCTGCCCAAAAAAGGATTGAATTCCCTTTTTGGTTCTTGGAATAAGAACTTTGCTAATGGCTTCCACTCTCTCAAGATCAATCATGACTCCTTCTTTTGACACAATGTGTCCAAGCAGCTTTGCCTTTTGAACCCCAAAATGAAATTTCTTAGGGTTCAGTGAGATACCATATTCCCTGCATCTTATCAACATTTTTTCTAAATGTTGTAGGTGATCATTTCTCTTCCTGGAGAAAACTATCACATCATCCTGATACACAACAATGAAGTCATTTATATATCTTGAGAATGCTACATCCATTGCTCTTTGAAAATTATCTCCAGCATTCATCAGGCCAAATGACATCCTTACATACACATAAGTACCCCATGGGGTAGTGAAAGTAGTTTTGATTCTTTCTGATTGCTTCACAACTACCTGGTTATACCCAGAAAAACCATCCAAAGTAGATAACAATTTTGAACCTGTAACTAACTATAACATGTTATCCATATTTGGCAAGGGATATTTATCCTTGATTGATGCCTTATTTAAGTTTCTAAAGTCCACACACAACCTTATGTCCCCATTCTTCTTTCTAATAGGTACCAGGTTTGCTACCCATGAGGAGTACCTTATAGGTTGTATAATTCCTCCATCCCTTAACTTTTTCAATTCTTCTTGCATTTTTTAGGAAAGGAGGGGATTAATTTGTCTTTTTCTTTATCTGAATGGCTTGGCATTAGCTTCAAGGGGTATTTCATGTTGAAAAAGGTCTTACATGTATGCTTTTAGTTCTGAATATGACCAAGTCAGGTAGTCCTGGTACTTTTTTAGCAACTGGACATATGAATGCTTTTCTTCTTTGTTCAAGTTGCTACCTAGCCATATTCTCCTAGGTTTATCATTTGTGCCTAGGTCATATTCTTCAACATCTCTTGAGGCTGACATGTGTGCATGACAATCCGATTAGTATTATCAAAATTTGATTCTAGTGCAACCAACCCTTTGGGAATAGTATTAGTCTTCAACTGAATAATGTCCTTACCAAATAAAGTCTCCTTTCCTTCAGCTGCACAAACCATTGGTTCCCAGTCTACACTTTGATTGGAAAATTCTCCTTTATTTTTCAAAAACCTTTGAACTGAGCATCATCTTCAAATACCTACCGTGCTTGATATTGGCGAGACGATGGCTGGTCAATATTTGAACATCATATTCATAATAGGGAGATGTTGTCTAATTTTCAAACTTTGATCCCAATCTTTGCCAATTTTATTCTACAATATTATAGCTCTATCATGATGTATTGTATTGAAAGAGTCAAACATTTTGATGAAGTCCCAAATTACATACCTATATTGCTGATTCTTTGATTCTTTAAAGCATACAACTTTATGACTTGTTTGAATATCAACTCTAAATCTCCTTTAACAAAAATGTCTCTAATACCATATTTCCATGAAATCCTTAGACCCAAGAGCAGTTCTTAATACTCAAATGTTTTTGTGGACTCAAAATTGATTTTAAAAGAAAATTTAAACTCCTCTTGGCTTGGAGATATCAAGACAATACCAACACCATTACTAGATCTAGAACAAGCCCCATCAAACATCAAGGTCCAAGGAGAACCAACCTTCTCAGGAGACTTGCACTCATCAATTTTATGCTCCTTATAATCAGCATAGCCCACGAAGTTACTGACATCGACATCTATGTACAATACTTCATAAGAAGCATTGTTAGGGTCCTCAATGAGATGTAACATTTTCTTCTCACCATATAACTTCACAAGGCTTCCCTCAATTGGTATGGTGGCATAAGACATGTCCATTTGCACACTTCCACCCACACTAGCTTCCCACTTTCTAGATAATAACATTCCCCACTTAGTAGGACAATCCACAATTACTACATTCAAAGTTAATTCATTTCCTGGATATGATGCCAATTACATTACTAAACCCTTGACACATCCAACTACTAGTACCTCTCTTGAATCAATGACAATACATTTCCATAAGTTGTTATTACTTTGATATTCAACTCATTCATGACCTTAAGAGGCATTACATTACATGAAGCTCTGAGTCAAACATGTAGTTATGTAACAACCTATCTTTAATAATCAAAGTAGTAAAAAATGGATCCACATTCAACTGAGACTCAACCAGAGAAGTTCCCAAATAAACCTTAGGTGGTTCACCCAATTCCTCCAATGCTTGTGGTTTTCTAATTCTGCAATGGCAAGAGGAACCTCTACATTGTTTACATTTTTACCCTAGGTGACCTTTTCTTCCTTAAGCCCCAAATACTCAAATGCCCTCTTCTTATGCTCAGGGATTCTAAGCAATTCAACAATAGGAACCTTAATCTTGATCCGACTCAATATTTGGGCTATGTCACAAGGAATATATTTGGGTAAGGCAGTCTACAAAGCCTTACAAACTCATTTGACGACATGGGATTTTTCATAGTTTGAGCATGGGGAGGAACACAAGTTTTATTTGGGGTGACAAAGCCTTTTCCAGATACATCTTTTTGAGGGGTTTCCTTAGGGATATTGGTAAGTGTGTACAATTATTTCTACACTTTAGCTAAATTTAAAGCAAGAAACTACCACTAGAAATAGCTTCCTAACCTAGCTAGAAAGGAGAAATGTGCACCATCATGATGAAGAAATAAGTAAGTCCTACCCTCAACATTATAACTTTGAAATGATAAAAACATAATGTAAATTAATGAACTCTATTCTCCTTAATTTTCTAATTTAACATTAAAAATGAACCTAAGTAGTTGAATGGCAATCAAATTATATTTTATTGCTTTGATCCTTCAATCGATGCTTGGGTGTGAGGCTTAGCTCTTCAAGAATGGAGGATGGAGGGCTCAAGAATGACAAAAGGCTATTAGTATGAACCTATGTGCTTTCTTTTGTCTCTTGAGAGATTTAGGTGTAGGTGTAGAAGTAGAGGAGGGTTGTTTATATATCCCAAAGGATAAAGGATTCAACACATTCTCATGAATGTGGGACTAATGGAGATGTAGAGTTAGTTATGGATAAGGGGGGTTTAGATGGGGTTGAGTTAACTTTAGGAGGGTTTAGTTTGTCCTTTAGTAGCTCATGTGGATAAAGGGGTGTATTAATTAATCAATATGATTAATTAATACATGTACACATTTTATAAGCTTTTAGATGGATTTTAGTGTGATTTGGACCATTAGGAGGAAATTAAACCAATTAAATAGTGATTTATTGATTTAATGAGAAGGGAGCCTAATTAATTAATAATAATTAATTAAACTTGATAGAAGGTGTTGATTAACGAAGGGTCGTTAATTAGGGTATATGTTTGATAGGTGACTTAATTATTTAGCGCAATGTAATTAATTAATGAAAATGGAAGAGAAGATGAGCGTTATTGACAATATGTAAGTAAATTTGCAGGAAAGGAGATAATTAGCACAATTTAAGTATTTAAATTACTCGGGCGTAATTGTAGGTGTCTACATTTTCCCCTCTTTGGGGTGGCGTAAGTGATGCCACTTCAAAGATAGTAGATGGGAGAAAAATTTGAAGGGATAGAAGAAAAATTAGTAGGAGAGAGAGGTGCCCCTTGAGTGTTGATGGGATCATGAAATAAGTCAATCAATGATCGAAAAAGGTGTGAGAGAGGCAAAAGAATGGGGAAGGGCGGGATGCCTTGATAAGAGGAAGATTAGGGGTGAAAGGAAAGTGATGTAGAAGAAATATGGAGGAGAGGAGAGAAGATCTTAGCCTCTAGCCACCTTTGTTGATTGGAACAATTTGGATATCATCATATTGCCATAGGAACTACATCATCGGTCCTTATGAAAAATATAAGCATACAACAAAGGTAGAATGACATGAAAAAGCTATACTATGAACAATTGTCCATTGCTGAAAATACCAACTCCATGCAACATAAAATCAATGTAATGCAATACGAGAAGGAAATAATCTCATTCAATAGGGAAAACAAGTATGAATGCACATATCTAACCCAACAATAGTCAAGACGGGTGTACAAATGTTTTGTTTTCGGTCTTGTGAGACCCACAAGTTTGTGATTATCGAAAAGGGTTAAGAAGGATGCCCCGAGCAAGGGTACATGTAAGGGAAATGAAAATTGACATGGGGTCCATGAAAAGCATTTGTGTGCAATGAAACAACACTAGGCAACAAACGTGCCCCAGTACGAGACAAAGCATACAACTATCTTTGTGAATGGTTGTGAATACGGTGATCGTGAGTCGTATTAATAGGGGAAGATGTGAGACAAAAAAAGATATGGAGAAGATACCATGCATAAGACACAAGTTTCATTGTAATAAGCAAGTTACAATTTTTGTAGGGTTTTTACTTTTTAGAATTTTTATATTTTTGAAAAATTTTGCCTTTTTTTTTGGATTTTGACATATATTGTTTTTATTGTTTGTGCTTTCCAAATCTTGGTGAACAATAGAAGAAAGTAGAAGAAGAAAGAAAAGGGCCTAGGGGAAAGAAAGGGCCCTAGGTGGAAGAAAGAAGAAACAAATGACAAATAATGTCTTTTTAAGTGGAAAAATTAAGAAAAAATAATTATTTGAAAAATAATTATTTACGAGAGTGTGGAGAAGAATAAAAATCACCAAGGAGAAATAAAATTGTCCGAGGGAGAAGAAAGGGGTATCGGATAGCAAAAAATGCCCCAATACGGTGAAAAATAAGAGAAAAATAATTATTTAATAAAAATAATTATTCCACGGTGAACAGAGGAGAAAATGGCGATCAAAACGGGCCTCTCGGCCCTCCTGACGGTGAAAAACAAGTTAATATACCCCACCGGGGGTAAAAACATCACGACCAATTCATTTTAACCGAGTTGTTTAGAAAATTTACCATGAGGCTCTATATTGAGGAGAACCATGGTGATCACATGATCTGGATTGAGGAACGTAGATGAAGTGCTGGGTGTACTAGTGGCACATAGACGATGGCCCCTTTGTGAGTATCAAACCCTAGCCTAGTGATTTTGGTCATTAATGCATTAAATTAGGCCTTTAGCCCTAGGAAATCATGTTGGCGTGCCTATGCATAGGCACGAGGCATTAGAAGAGCACACAGTGCCTTTTTTGGGGCGCATGTGCCAAAACACATACGCACACATGCATAGGCACAAAAAACACACACTCACGCACATGCACACACACACACACATGGCGCACATGTGCAAATGGGCAGGGTGCACACATGAAAAGAGTGCACAAACATGAAAAGGTGGGTGCACACACACATGAGCACATGCATGCAAGTGTAAGCACCAAATGCATGGCACACACACCAAAAAGGGCACGCACGTGCTTGAGAAAGGGGCATAAGCACCAAAAAGACACACGTGCTTGAAGCACGAGGCATGAAAAACATGGTGCACATGCTCAAAAGGTTGCGTAGGTGCCCTAGACAGGTGGAGAAAAGATGGGAAAGTGTCAAAATATGACACTTAGAAGAATTTTAAGATTTTGGGTTAACCTAAAAGGGAGATAGACTTTTAGAAGAAATGTTAGGAACTGAATAGCATCATGTTATTTTATAGAGACAATTACCAGTGTTACAGATGTGGGAGTGACATACCTAGATTGCAGAGCTAGAGGGTAGTATGCACCGACGTGACCGATGAGCCATGGCGATACTTCTTGAGGTGGTGGGGCTAGGTCCCATGTCTCGGATGTCGTCCATCATACTGGACCATGGCCTACTAAGCTGTATAGTTGGTATGGCATAGCAAGATTCAATTCTTTAGACTTAGACAGCGGGAGATGATAGTCACCATTGAGGATGTATGGAGTATTCTTCACGTGTCGATGATGGGCACCTTGATCGAAATGCGGTTACGATGCGGGGCTGATTAGAGCGGCTTGCGGTACCTTTTTGGTGTTGATGATATACCGCATGATAGGATGACCATAGCATTACACGAGTGCATCTCTGACCCTACATTACATCGGGGCCCCCTCTACATCATGTCTCTTATCAGTGGGTTCTTACTCACGATAAGATAGGGACCTCATTCCTGAGAGGACTACTACCTTTGGTTCATGGCATATATAGTGGCGAGAGGTATTGCTGGGGCAATGCATATTAGCCCACCTATACTGGGATTTACATTGATCACATACCATGGTCAGAAGACCGTGGGTCCAACCTCCTTATTACAGATATGGTCATGGGATCATATTGCGATTGGACGCCCCGTGGGCCCTTTTCGTGTCCGAGATCCTGAGGAGCCATCATATATGGCATGGGTAGCAATTGGGTGGGGATGTACGTGGCCATCTTGGCAGCCTATTCAGATATAGGTGAGAGTTTGATGAGCTAGTAGAGATAGATGTCATCTAGCAGCCATACATGCATTTCTAGTGGCTAGAGGATGCCACAGAGCTCAGCGTGTGCTATTGGAGCACTTTATTATACACACCACGGTTATATTATGGAGATGTATCAAGTAGACAGGTGCCAGTGGCGGCTTGGCAAGGTCGAGGGTCCCCAACCAGGATATCTAGCATGCACGTAGATTATATGTGCGTATCAAAATTAGCCAAAACAATGAAAATTAAACTAAAATGCCATGGGACTAAGTGTCCCACTGGGTGTGCCAAATGTGTACAAGTATTTCTACAATTTAGCTAAATTTAAAGCAAGAAACTACCACCTAGAAATAGCTTCCTAACCTAGCTAGAAATGAGAAATGTGCACCATCATGATGAATAAATAAGCAAGTCCTACCCTCAACATTATAACTTTGAAATGATCAAAACATAATGTAAATTAATGAACTCTATTCTCCTTAATTGCCTAATTTAACATTAAAATGAACCTAAGTAGTTCAATGGAAATCAAATTATATTTGCTTGCTTTGATCCTTTAATGGATGCTTGGGTGTGAGGCTTAGCTCTTCAAGAATGGAGGATGGAGAGCTCAAGAATGAAAAAAGGCTATTAGTATGAAACTATGTGCTTTCTTTTGTCTCTTGAGAGATTTAGGTGTAGGTGTAGAAGTAGAGGGAGGGTTGTTTATATATCCCAAAGGATAAAGGATTAAACACATTCTCATGAATGTGGAACTAATGGAGATGTAGAGTTAGTTATGGATAAGGGGGTTTAGATGGGGTTGAGTTAACTTTAGGAGGGTTTAGTTTGTCCTTTAGTGACTCATGTGGATAAAGGGGGTGTATTAATTAATCAAGATGATTAATTAATACATGTGTAACTTTTATAAGCTTTTAGATGGATTTTAGTGTGATTTGGACCATTAGGAGGGAATTAAACCAATTAAATAGTGATTTATTGATTTAATGAGAAGGGAGGCTAATTAATTAATAATAATTAATTAGACTAGATAGAAGGTGTTGATTAACGAAGGGTCATTAATTAGGGTATGTGTTGGATAGGTGACTTAATTAATTAGCACAATGTAATCAATTAACGATAATGGAAGAGAAGATGAGCGCTATTGACAATATGTCATCAATTTGCAGGAAAGGAGATAATTAGCACAATTTAAGTATTTAAATTGCTCGGGCATAATTATAGGTGTCTACATGAAAGCCTTTGGAATCTTTGGTTTTACGAGGATCTACCCCTTTGGAAACCTTACTCCTGGTATTGTATCCTTTTCTTGGGCAACTATTGCATTCATTAACAATTGTTTGTCCTCTTATGAAGGAATTCCTCCATGATAATTTTTAATCATTAATTCCCTTAAGTACTCAAAATCATTATTAGGCAACTCAAAATATTGTACCATATCAATTTCAAAAGTATGAGTAGGAGAAAGAGGTAATACCCAGTGAATGCAATCCCAGTAATCAACAATAGTTCTGGCACTTATTAGTTCAATTAAGGTTACTCCCTACTGTGAACTTGTAGAGAAATCCATCATGCATGCATCATCATCTGTCTCATCATCATCAGGGTAAGTACAACAAGTTGGTGGACAATTAAGTGGACATAAGAACCCAAAATTTAGGTACCACACTTCATGCAATTATTTTTATAGGTACGGTGATTTACGAACCTAAAACCACACTCACGGTTTTAAACCTTGATCGTGGTCCTCACGAGATAAAATAATAGACCCACGAATCCTCATTTTCCCCATTTTCCTTTCCAACCATGGTTTCTCCTAGATCTTTGCTTTTCGCACTTTGAATACCTCATAAATATTTCTCTTCAAACTTTTGGATTGTGATAGTTTCAACTATGCCACCAAGACAAAGAGTAAGCCCTCGATTTTGATCAATTTGTTTACATTTTAGTTTATTTTTTGTGATTTCCATGGGTTTTAAATTTTTTTGGTTTATGTATACAATTTTTTTGTTTTGTCATTAGCTCAACAAGCTCATAATCCTGCAAACCATCAAAATAATCCTATAAACCCTCCAAACATAGATCTGCATCTTATGGATCCTTCTATCCCCATGGAACCAACATAGGGAACACAAGCTGATATCGCTGGAAGAATCGACAAAATAAAATTATCATTGAGAACCTTATTCAAACTATAAGACAAAATCATGCCAAAAATCCATCCCGCGTGACTTTAGCCAACACATTGTAAACATTGATTGGCAAAGTTAACTCCACAACCAGCCAAATAGACAGATGGAATACATTTAGAGGTAATTGTAGGCGGTGGCATGCGAGATAAATTATCCCATGCGGTCGTAAAGATATTTTTTTGGAAAAGACCACATTTGTGCATTATTTACTGACCCAAGAACCAATGCCCCCTAGAAGCTACTTGCAAATGGTTCCCAATCCATTGGTGCCATGATGACGAATAAATAACAATTTTTGGGAGTGATGGTGGATGGTTTTTGATTAGCCACCATGCAACATCAATGAGGTTCCTCTCTATTTTTTGAAGAAATTATATTGCAAGTTTGTGCTTAATGAGGTCCCAAATTATTTTGAATTTTAATGAGGTGGCTCTACACAGAGTAGTCTTGGTGCACGTGTAGGTTAACCAAGGATCCCCATGCCCCAAAACCCCCACTTCCTTCATTTATCCCTCCTACATTGAAGGAGGTTGTGGAGATTGACACACTACATGCATTGAGGGAGGTCACTAACACTCTGACCCAACATAGTGAGCAAATTACATTTGGTGATGTTTGTGGAGGTGCCAGTTCTAGCGCACCACACCACTGTGGATCATGTGGTGCTATATGCACTATGGGTGAGACATCATTTGTTGGATCACATGATTTCTTTTCTCTAGATGAGATGATGGTAGATGTTTTTGGAACTGGTGTAAATGATCTTGGTCTTTCACAGGTAAATGTCAAATAAATATTTTATATATATATATATATATATATATATATACAATAGTTTAATTCATGTTTGAGATTTTAATATATATGTATTTGATTGTATCATGTACATACATGTAAAAACTAATTTTATTTTATTTTAAATAGAAAGATCCGATGAAGGAAACATCCAACATCACATGCTAGCTCTACTGCATTGGGCATGTTACTGAAGCGTAAGTTTCAAGTTGTACTTAAATTTCAAATTTCATTTGATTGTGCACTTTTATTATTATAATGTTTCACCTGTACATGTACATATTAATAAATGTTTGTCTTTTAAACACAGGATCCTAGTGGGTCATCATCTACTTTGGGAACTAAGGCTCTTGCACACCTCACGTGACTTTTACGCAGGTTAGTTTCTCTTTACACTTTGTTTCTAATTGTGGAAGTTAACGTGGATTATACTTTGGGTTTGTTATGTGGCAGCCATATAGATTAATATTGATTTGTACATGTTTTTGTATAGCTTATGACTTCTTTAGAGAGACTCCTCCATATATGTAGGCTGTGGAGGCTATTGTAGATCTTTGCCATAGCATCTGCAAATCCATTAAGCGAGGTATAATTTTTTAAATTTGCTAAATTTTAGAGGAATTATTTCTTATTACTTAAATCTACAATATCAAATTTTGTACATGAAATATTTAATCTGAAATTTAATTATTTGTATGTAGCTTACCCCTCATGAGTCTATTGTTGTCCCTACGACGTGTCAATGAAAAATTGATAGGGATCATGAATGAATTTTAACTAAATTCTAAGTTTCTAAATTTTGAATGTATTTTAAAAATTTGGGTGTTAAAAACTTGTTTATGAATGTGCAGGTTAGGTTGCAGGCCTTCTTAGAGATGCCTAGGACAACACGGATGAAATCCGTAGTGGCATATCCCTCCACTACATCCCTAGGTCATGGACATGCTACTTCTAGCAGGGCAAAGAGAGGGAAGATGTTTCATGATTAGATTCATAGGACCTAGATGTACATATATGTACATATGTGTGTGTGTGTGTGTGTGTATGGGCCATGTGTGTCCTAGTTCAGTTCATGATTCTTCATAAGACATTGTATATATAGCCTTAGGCGACCGCATGTGGTCCTATATGTATGACACACTTAGTTCGAGATGTACACATGTTATGAACTTATATTTTCGAGAGGCATGTGTCCAACCCACTTAGTTTGATACATCATATATCCATGTGTTGGTTTTCATATCGATATTACTTCTATGTTTGATTTGATTTCATTGCACATGATGCTTCTTTGTATGTATGTTTTATGTATATTAGCTCTATATGTATGTTTGATTTAAAATTAAAATACTATGGTGCAACATATATGAATATAACGTTACTATGGTGCAGCATTGAATGGTACAATTGTTAACAAATTAAGGGAAGCATTTATATATGTATTGCTTTAGAGATTATCCCATTAATAGGGCTTATCCCATTGATCAATAGATACACCTTAATATCTCTTTATAATTTGGTGCTATGCCAATCAACTAAGAAGTTACACATGATTTGATTATCGTAAGTAGATTCACTTCCCTATTAAGTCCTATATGTTTTTGTATTTAAGCACACACTTTAAAAACCCCATTTTTTGTATACCCTACAATCCTTCTAGTCCAAAATACACATTTTTGTGAGGGGGTTTGTCAAATAATTCACATCCTTACCATTCCAAGGTATTTGAAAAAATTTCAAGGTTCTTCAATGAATTTTAAAACAATATATCATTTGGAATTTGTGAACATTCTTTACATATTTATTTAGGATGTTTGTACATATGTTACGACATATCAATCTAGATAAGAACACATAAATATGTATGTAATGTATATTGTCAAATAATTCACATCATGGTGGGATCTAGGGAGGCCCAGATTGGTGTCAAACCACCCGATCCAGAGCCTTCTTGGCATTCCTAAGGAGTCCTAGATTGGTGTCAGACCACATCATGGCGGGCTCTAGGGAGGCCCGGATTTGATTATCCTAGGAAATGAACGAAGGTGAGTAGTGATAATTCATGCCTCGAGATTTCATGGCACCAAACCAACTATCTTTGACATGTTTGGGTGGCCGAGTGAACACTAAAGTAGGCGTCATTTTGGTGCGTGACAACCTTGTTGCTTGGGGCTACTTTGTTCGAGGCATAGTCCCTTAATAGCCCTAAGAATAAAAAATCATTCAACTTCGATGGATGACTATGTGGGCTCCATGGAACCTAAGGACGTCTTGTTTGATCCTAAACCTTGGCATAGGAACCCTCTGCAATAGCCTTTCTCAGTTTTTTCCTTCTCTAATTGGTGCTCTCAATGCCCAATTATTTAGAAACGCGTAAAATAGTGTAGTTTGAGACAGTGTAAGGATGTCAAATGGTATATTTTGCAAACAGTGGGTCATGGCACCAAACCAACTACACTAACAGGTCTAGGTGGCGGTGAATGCTAGAGGAGGCACAACTTTGGTGCATGACAACGTCGTTGCTTCTAGGATACCTCATTCGGGTGTAATCCCTTAAGAGCCATGAGACCAAAAAATTGTTCAACTTCGACGGGTGACTATGTGGACTCCATGGCACCTAAGGATGTCTTGTTTGATCCTACACCTCGGCGTAGGGACCCTCTAAAATAGACTATCTTAGTTTTTCCTTCTCCAATTGGTGCTCTCGCTGCCCTATTGTTTGCAAACGTGTGAAATAGTGCAATTTGAGAAAGTGTAAGGATGTCAAACGGTATATTTTGCAAATGGTGGGTCGTGGCACCAAACCAACTGTCTTAACACTTTGGGTGGCCAATTGAATGCTAGAGGAGGCATAGTTTTGGTGTGTGACAACGTCATTGCTTCCGGGCTACCTCGTTCGGGTGTAGTCCCTTAAGAGCCATGAGACCAAAAAATTGTTCAACTTTGACGGTGAGTACAAGGACTCGTGGCACCTAAGGACGTCTCATTTGATCTTGCACCGCGACATAGGGACCCTCTACAATAGATTGTCTTTTTTTTCCTTCTCTAATCGGTGCTCTCGCTGCCCTATTGTTTGCAAACGTGTGAAATAGTGCAGTTTGAGCCAGTGTAAGGCTGTCAAATGGTATATTTTGCAAACGGTGGGTAGTGGTACCAAACCAAATGAGCCACCATGTCCGGTTGGCTAGGTGAATGCTAAAAGAGGCATTGTTTTAGTCCATGACAACATCGTTGCTTCTATGCTACCTCGTTCAGGCGTAGTCCCTTAATAACCACGAGACCAAAAGCTTGTTCAAATTCGACGGGTGACTACGTGGACTCCATGGAACCTAAGGATGTCTTGTTTGATCCTATACCTCGGCATAGGGACCTCTCAATATCCTTGCATGGTTTTTCTTTCTCTAATCGGTGCTCTCACTGTCCTATTTTTTGCAAATGCATGAAATAGTGCAGTTTAAGACAGTGTAAGGATGTCAAATGATATATTTTACAAATGGTGAGTAGTGGCACCAATTGACTACAACGAAACACTTGGATGGCTAGGTGAACTTTAGAGGAGGCATATTTTTGTTGCACAACAACGTCGTTTCTTTTGGGCTACCTCATTTGGGTGTAGTCCCTTAAGAGCCACAGGGACCAAAAATTTTGTTAACCTTGACGGGTGAATACGTGAACTTCGTGGCACCTAAGGATGACTCGTTTGATCCTACACCTCAGTGTAGGGACCCTATGCAATAGCATGTCTCAGTTTTTTCCTTCTCCAATCGGTGCTCTTGTGCCTATTCTTTACAAACATGCCAAATAGTGCGGTTTGAGACAGTGTAAGGATGTCAAATGGTATATTTTTCAAAAGCGATGGGTCGTGGCACTAAACCAGACTACTATGCCGACACGTTTGGGTTATTAGGTGAATGCTAGAGGAGACATCATTTTAGTGGGTGACAATGTTGTTGCTTCGGGCTGCCTCGTTCGACGTAGTCCCTTAATAGCCCTAAGACCAAAAATTGTTCAACTTCAACGGGTAACTACGTGCACTCCGTTGCACCTAGAAATATCTCATTTGATCCTACACCTTGGTGTAGGGACCCTATACAATATTTTGTCTCATTTTTTTCCTTCTCCAATCGGTGCTCTCGCTGCCCTATTGTTTGAAAACACATGAAATACTAAAGTTTGAGATAGTGTAAGGATGTTAAACAATATATTTTGTAAATGGTGGGTAGTGGAACCAAACCGAATATCTTTGACACATTTGGGTGTCCACATTAATGCTAGAGGAGGTATCATTTTTGTGTGTGACAATTTCATTTCTTCCGGGCTACCTCGTTCGGGCATAGTCCGTTAAGAGTCTTGAGACCAAAAAATCGTTCAACTTCACGGGTGACTATGCGTGACTCAGTAGCACCTAAGGATATCTCGTTTAATCCTTAACCTTTGGTCTAGGGACCCTCTACAATATCCTTTCTCATTTTTTTCCTTCTCCAATCGGTGCTCTCACTGCCCTATTGTTTGTAAACATGCCAAATAGTGTAGTTTGAGACAATGTAAGGCTGTCAAACGATATATTTTGCAAACGGTGGGTCATGGCACCAAAATAATTTTTCCGACATGTCAGTGGCCTGGTGAATGCTAGAGAATGCATCTTTTAGTGCACGACAATTTTGTTGCTTCTAGGCTACCTCATTTAGGCATAGTCCCTTAAGAGCCCTGAGAACAAAAAATAATTCAACTTCGATGGGTGACTACATGAACTCCGTGCCACCTAAGCTCATCTTGTTTGGTCCTAAACCTCAGTGTAGGGACCCTCTATAATATCACATCTCGGTTTTCCTTCTCCAAATAGTGCTCTCCTACCCAATTGTTTGGAAACACGCGAAATAGTGTAGTTTGAGACAGTGTAAGGATGTCAAACAGTATATTTTACAAACGGTGGGTCATTGCACTGAACCAACTATGTCGACATGTTAGAGTAGCCAGTGAATGCTAGAGGAGGTTTTCTTATGGTGCATGACAACGTCCTTGCTTCCGAGCTACCTCGTTCAGGCATAGTCCCTTAAGATCCCTAAGATGAAAAAATCATTCAACTTTGATGAGTGACATCATGGAATCCGTAGCACCTAAGGATGTCTCATTTGATCCCACACCTCAGTGTAGGGACCCTTAATAATAGTATTTCTTGGTTTTTTCCTTCTCCAATCGGTCATCTCCTGCCCTATTGTTTGCAAATGTGCGAAATAGTGTAGTTTGAGACAGTGTAAAAAAGGCATCAATCAATGGTATATTTTGCAAACGGTGGGTCATGCACTTTGAACCAAACAGCGGGGCCAACACATATGGTTGGCCAAGTGAACACTAAACAATGTGTTGATTTGGTGCGCGACAATGTCATTGCTTTGGGCTACCTCATTCGGTGTAATCCCTTAAGAGCACTAAGACCAAAAAATCATTCAACTTCGATGGATGATTATGTGGACTCCTTGGCACCTAGAGATATCTCATTCATTCCTACACCTCGCATATAGGGACCCTTTGTATTATCATGTCTCTGTTTTTTCCTTCTCCTATCGGTGCTCTCATTGCCCTATTGTTTACAAACGCATGAAATAGTGCAGTTTGAGATAGTGTAAGGATGTCAAACGACATATTTTGCAAATGGTGGGTAGTGGCACCAACTGTCTGTCTTGACACATCGTGTGGCTGGCCGAATGCTAGAGGAGCCATATTTTTGTGTGCAAAAGCATTGTTTCTTCTAGGCTACTTCGTTCGGGCATAGTCCCTTAAGAGCCACGAGACCAAAAATTGTTCAACTTCGACGGTGACTACGTGAACTCCATGGAACCTAATGATGACTCGTTTGATCCTACACCTCAATGTAGGTACCCTCTGTAATAGCCTATCTAAGTTTTTTCCTTCTCCAATCGGTGATTTCGTTGCCTTATTATTTGCAAATGTGTAAAATAGTGCAGTTTGAGATAGTGTAAGGCTATCAAATGGTATATTTTGCAAATGGTGGGTCATGGCACCAAACCGACTACCCTGACAAGTTTGGGTGGCTAGGTGAATGCTAGGGAGGCATCATTTCGGTGCGTGGAAAACGTCGTTGCTTCTGGCTACCTTGTTCGGTGTAGTCCCTTAAGAGCCCTGAGACCAAAAAATCATTCAACTTCGATGGGTGACTACACACACTCCCTGGAACCTAGAGACGTCTCATTTGATCCTACACCTAGATGTAGGGACCCTATATAATAGTTTTCTTAGTTTTTCCTTCTCAATCGGTGCTCTCGCTAGACTATTGTTTGTAAACGTGCCAAATAGTGTTGTTTGAGATAGTGTAAGGCTATCAAATGGTATATTTTACAAACAGGTGGGTCATGGCCCCAAACCTCTGCCTTTGACACATCCAGGTGGCTAGGTGAACACTAGAGGAGGCATCGTTTCAATGCGCGACAACGTCGTTCCTTCCAAGCTACCTTGTTTGGGTGTAGTCATTTAAGAGCCTTGAGACTATGCGAGACTCTATGGAACCTAGAGACATCTCATTTAATCATAGACCTTCACGTAGGGACCCTCTACAATAGCCTATCTCAATTTTTTCCTTCTCAATCGATGCTCTCGCTGCCCTATTGTTTGTAAATGTGTGAAATAGTGCGTTTGAGATAGTGTAAGGATGCCAAACAATATATTTTACAAATGGTGGGTAGTGGCACTAAACCAACTGTGAAACACATCTAGGTGGCTAAGAAAATGCTATAGGAGGTGGATTTTTGGTGTGTCACAACATCGTTTCTTCGAGCTACCTCATTCAGTGTAGTCCCTTAAGAGCCACGAGACCAAAAAATTGTTTAACTTTCATTGGTGACTACATGGACTCGGTGGAACCAAAGGATGTCTCATTTGATCCTACACCTTGGCATAGGGATCCTCTATAATATCATATCTCAGTTTTTTCCTTCTCCAATCGGTGCTCTCGCTGCCCTATTGTTTGCAAACGTGCCAAATAGTGTAGTTTGAGACATTATAAGGTTGTCAAATGGTATATTTTACAAACGGTGGGTCGTCGCACAAAACTGATAGCACCGACACATCTTGGTGGCTAGGTGAATTCCATAGGAGGTTTCGTTTTGGTGCATGACAACGTTGTTGCTTCGGGCTACCTCATTCGGGGTAATCCCTTAAGATCCCGAGACCAAAAAATCGTTCAACTTCGACGGGGAGACTACGCGCACTCTGTGACACCTAGAGATGTCTCGTCCTAATCCTACACCTCGGTGTATGGACCCTCTACAATAGTTTTCTTTATTTTTTCCTTCTCGAATTGGTGCTCTTGCTATCGTATTGTTTGCAAACATGCCAAATAATGTAGTTTGAGATTGTGTTATGATGTCAAATGGTATATTTTGGAAATGGTGGGTCATGACACCAAACGAACTACTGTTGAAACATCTGGGTGGCTAGGAATGCTAGAGGAGGCATTGTTTCGTGTGGGAGACAATGTTCTTTCTTCTATGTCTCCTCGTTCGGGTGTAGTCCCTTAAGAGCCCGAAGACCAAAAAGTCATTCAACTTCAACGGGTAACTACGTGCACTCCATTATACCTAGAGATGTCTCTTTTGATTCTACACCTCGGTGTAGAGACTCTATACAATATCCTTTCTCGTTTTTTTCCTTCTCCAATCGGTGCTCTCATTGCTCTATTGTTCGTAAACACGTGAAATAAAGACGCAGTTTGAGATAGTGTAAGTAAGTCAAACAATATATTTTGTAAATGGTGGGTAGTGGAACCGAACCGACTGCGCCGACATATCCAGTGTCCAAATTAACTCTAAAGGAGGCATCATTTTTGTGTATGACAATGTCATTTCTTCCAGGATACCTCATTCGCGTGTAGTCCCTTAAGAGCTGAGACAAAAAAATCGTTCAACTTTGATAGGTGACTATGTGGACTCTGTGCCACCTAAAGATGTCTTGTTTGATCCTACACCTTGGTCTAGGGACCCTCTACAATATCTATCTCTTTTTTTTTCTTCTCCAATCGGTGCTCTTGCTGCCCTATTGTTTGTAAATGTGCCAAATAGTGCGGTTTGAGACAGTGTAAGTCTATCAAACTATATATTTTGAAAAAGATGGGTCATGGCATCAAACCGACTATCTTTGAGATGTCTAGGTGGCCAGTGAATGCTAGAGGAGGAATAATTTATATACATGACAATGTCATTTTTCCGGCCTACCTCGTTCAAGCGTAGTCCCTTAAGAGCCCCTAGACCTAAAAATAATTAAAGTTCGACGGGTGACTACGCGGACTCTGTGGAACCTAAGGACGTCTCGTTTGATTCTACACCTTAGCATATGGAACCTCTATAATATCTTGTCTCAATTTTTTCCTTCTCTAATCGGTGCTCTCACTACCCAATTGTTTGGAAACACGAAATAGTGTAGTTTTAGATAGTGTAAGGATGTCAAATGGTATATTTTACAAACGGTGGGTCGAGACAACTTGAACCGACTATCTTTGACACATTTGGGTAGCTAGGTGAATGATAGAGGAGGCATCGTTATGGTGCGTGACAATGTCGTTTCTTCCGGGCTACCTCATTCGGGCGTAGTCCCTTAAGAGCCGTAAGACCAAAAAATCATTCAACTTTGATGAGTGAGTACGTGGACTCTGACACCTAAGATGTCTTGTTTGATCTTATACCTTAGCATAAGGACCCTATATAATATCCTATATTTTCTTTTTTCCTTCTCCAATCGGTGATCTTGCTGCCCTATTGTTTGCAAACGCATGAAATAGTATAGTTTGAGATAGTGTAAGGCTATCAAACGGTATATTTTGTAAATGGTGGGTCATGGCCTTGAACCAACTGCTCGACACACATCCGGATGGCTAGGTGAATTCTTAAGGATGCATTTTTTGGTGCGCAAAAATGTTGTTGCTTCTAGGCTACCTCGTTCAGGCATAGTCCCTTAAGAGCCCTGAGACCAAAAACTCATTCAACTTCGATGGGTGACTACATGGAATCCTTAGAACCTTGAGACATCTCGTTTAATCTAGAACTCGGCGTAGGGACCCTCTGCAATATCCTATCTCAATTTTTTTCCTTCTCCAATCGGTACTCTTGCTGCCCTATTGTTTGTAAATGCACGAAATAGTGCAGTTTGAGCCAGTGTAAGGATGTCAAGTGGTATATTTTGCAAATGGTGGGTAGTGGCACCAAACCGACTACACCAATGCATTTGGGTGGCTAAGTGAATGCTATAGGAGGTGTATTTTTGTGTGTGCAATAACGTCATTTCTTCGGGCTACCTCGTTCGGGCGTAGTCCCTTAAGAGCCCTAAGACCAAAAATTGTTCAAATTCGATGGATTACTACGTGAACTCCATGGTACCTAAGGATGAATCATTTGATCCTACACCTCGGTGTAGGGAACCTATGTAATATCCTATCTCATTTTTTTCCTTCTCCAATCGGTGCTCTCATTGCCCTATTGTTTACAAACATGCCAAATAGTGCGATTTGAGACAGTGTAATCTTTGCCAAATGGTATATTTTACAAATGCTTTGAGTCATGGCACCAAACCAACTACCTCGATAATTATAGGTGGCTAGGTGAATGCTAGAGGAGACATCCTTTTAGTGTGTGAATACGTTGTTGCTTTTGGGCTACCTCATTTAGGCGTAGTCCTTAATAGCCATGAGACCAAAAATCGTTCAACTTCGACGGGTGACTACACGCACTCCATGGTACCTAGAGGCGTCTCATCCGATCCTACACCTCTCACTTAGGGACCCTATATAATAGCTTTCTCAATTTTTCCTTCTCCAATCGGTGCTCTCACTTCCCTATTATTTGCAAATGCACCAAATAGTGCTATTTGAGACAGTGTAAAAATGTCACAAATGGTATATTTTCCAAAGCAATGGGTCATTACACCAAACCAAATGTTCCAACACATTAGGGTGTCCAGGAGAATGCTATAGAGAGGCATCATTTTAGTTTGCAACAACGTCGTTGCTTCCGGGCTACCTTGTTCGAGCATAGTCCCTTAAGAGCCCTTATACAAAAAAATCATTCAACTTCGATGAGTGACTACGTGAACTCCACTACACCTAGAGACATCTCATCTAATCCTAAACCTTGGCATATGGACCCTCTACAATATTTTTTCTTAGTTTTTTCCTTCTCCATCGGTGTTCTCTTTGTCTATGTTTTGGAAACACATGTGAAATAGTACATTTTGAGAAAGTGTAAGGAGTTCAAACAATATATTTTGCAAACGGTGGGTAGTGGCACTAAACTAACAGATTCTACACATCCAGGGTGGCTAGGTTACCACTATAGGAGGCTTCATTTTAGTGTGTGACAAAATCATTTCTTTTGGGCTACCTCGATCGAGCGTAGTTCCTTAAGAGCCATGAGACTAAAAAATTGTTCAACTTCGATGGGTGACTACGTGGATTCCGTGGCACCTAAGGACATCTTATTCATCGACACCTCAGTATAGGGACCCTCTACAATATATTGTCTCATTTTTTTACTTCTCCAATCGGTGCTCTCGCTGCCCTATTATTTGCAAACATGCAAAATAGTGTAGTTTGAGATAATGTAAGGATGTCAAATGGTATATTTTGTAAACGGTGGGTAGTGGCACCAAACCGACTATGGTAACACGTCTGAGTGGCTAGATGAATGCTAGAGGAGGCATATTTTTGGTGCACGAAAACGTCATTGCTTATGGGATACCTCATTTGTGTGTAGTCCCTTAAGAGCCATGAGACCAAAAAATTGTTCAACTTCAACGGGTGATTACGTGGACTCCATGGTACTTAAGGACATCGCGTTTGATCTTAAACCTTAATGTAGGGACCCTCTACAATATCCTATCTCATTTTTTTCCTTCTCTAATTGGTGCTCTCGCTACCCTATTGTTTGTAAATGTGCCAAATAGTGTAGTTTGAGACAGTGTAAGGTTGTCAAATGGTATATTTTGCAAAAAGTGGATCGTGGCACCAAACCAACTACACCGACATGTTTGGTTTACTAGGTGAATGCTAGAGAGGTTTTTTTTCTGTAGGTGACAATGTCATTGATTCCAGGCTACCACGTTTGGACGTAGTCCCTTAAGAGCCTTGAGACCAAAAAATCATTCAACTTTGACGGGTGACTACACACACTCCATGGCACCTAGAGATGTCTTTTCTGATCTTACAACTTAGTGTAGGGACCTTCTACAATAGCTTGTCTTGGTATTTTCCTTCTCCAATTGGTGCTCTCCCTACCATATTATTTCCAAATGCGTGATATACTGTAGTTTGAGCCAATGTATGGTTGTCAAACGGTATATTTTTCAAATGGTGGGTCGTGGCACCAAACCAAATGTGCACACGTGTAGGGATGGTCTTGTAAACACTTGGGAGGCATCATTTTGTTTCTCTAAGCTCTAGGTCCTTTTGGGCTACCTCCTCCGGAGCCAAAAACCCCCTCCACAGGTACATAAATTGTTAATTGCTTCTCTTTTCTTATAAAACAATGAAATATTCTCTTAGCTTCGAGAATTTATAATTCTCTACTAATAGTGCTAACCACGTGAAGGTGGAATATTTTCTGGCACCACTATCCTACACATAAAATTGTTAGTCAAAGAAATTTAAGTTTCAAATCAAAGCCATACTAGATATATACAAAATACACAAATTTAATAAAATATATGAACTTAAATTTATCTAACTAACAAATTTATATATACCAAAGAAATTATATATACTGACATGAGCATTGTAAATTCATTCCAATGGTCCATCAAGATTGGATCTACTCTGAATAGCGGATAGGATTGCTTCATGATATGACTCTTGAACCTTCCAAAGAATCTTGTTATAAGGCCTTCCTCTATATCTATACAACTAAATATTTGTCGCTAAAACTAGATGCGAATATGAGAGTATTAAATCTGTGTGTCTCAAATTCTTCAAACACCTAAACAGAGGAGTTTTTAATGGATACCGTCGAAGCCAAGTTCCAAAGAACTACCACACTAACCCCGTAGAGTACTCAATATATTTGCTATCTATAACAAGAGAAGTCAACTTCTTTCTTCCTCGATGTAACGACATAAGAAATAGTCATTTCCTTCTTCATTTTCTTTTGTCACAATAATCGTAAACACATGTCCTAAAAAACCAAAGGTTTCAACTCAAATTTAAATTATACATATTAAAATTTCAATGGACATAACTCAATAAAAAAATTGATAATAACCATAAATACCTTGTCGCACCAAAATCAAATTTCATCAAAGTCCTTAAATGTTGCAAATTCATTTGTAGAAACAAGTCGTAATGCTTGTGGAGGTTAATAACTACGAAGTGGAGTTAGAGGCCTACAAATCAATCCATCCACCCATTCTTGTGAATCACACTTAGAAGTGAAAAATTTGTTACAAGATGCACATGAAAAAATGTCAACTTTCTTGTCCATGTGTTCCAAGAAGTAGCTTTTGAGCTACAAAATGAGTGCATATCACTAGACCCAGTGAGTGTCATACATTCCTCGTGGTTAGCAATTTGTTATTCCTCTATCAACCAAAAATATCTGTGAACTGTGGAATTTTCTTGAGAACCTCCGCCCATGTTGTCAATACACCATTCCACTATGCTCTTTGCATCTTTCAATTTAGCACCATATTTGTACTTTAACTCTTCTCTTGCAAGATCTCTTTTCATACATGCCCCGCACTCATGCTCTCCTTTTCCATATACAAACCTCGGTGAAACTCCAAATATCTTACACACCCATCTTGACATGCATCCTTTTCATCCAATAAAATATTCGTGCATTCTTAAACTGAGACATACAATTATCTAACCATATATAATTTTGTTTGAAGTGGATGTCCCTATCAAAAAGTTTCCATAAAATAACTAGAAACACCCTTACAAAAATTCAGTAGAATGAGTACGATCATCACCGATATAAAAGTGGTACTCTCTTAAACAAATTCGATCATTCTCTATACTTTCAGGAGAATGTATAATGCTATATGCACAAAAATGGCAACTTGTACTGAGTTGAAATATTGTGATTGAACCTCCATTTGTGGTTGTAATGTGTAATTCTCTACAAAATCTACCACTAACATAATAGTACCAATAGGAAATGTGTATTTTCATATCTTGAACTATTCATCCAACCATCGAGCTCTGTGTGTGTACGCCTAGCATACTCATAAGCAATTTCATCCTTAAATTTTTCATAAATTGAAAAATAGGAATATGTTTTGTAACTAGGTCACACTTTGTTTAGAATTTTTCCATCTTTCAACCGGTATGCAACTGATTTATATTTATAAAACTCAACTAAATTATGTCTTATTGCACCTTCAATTTTCTCATAGATGCAACTTTCCAATTTAGGTAATCCGCCACATGTACCATAACTTCCATCTAAGCAATCCTAACTATAAAAAAATGTCCAACTTCTTTTTCACAAAATATCGTAGGAATGAAATCCTGGAAGATATTGGTGGAACTTGAACACCACATTCTATAATATAGTTTTAGAATGAAAATTATAATTAAACGTAAAAATTTAGCATAAGGCATCACTACAAAAATAAGTGGTGTGAGTACGGTTGATTTTCACATAGAATGGTTTCAACATTTCCAAAAAATGTTGACTAATTTTAATTTCCAGATGCTCTTGTTCAAACTTATGAAAAAATTGAGTTTTATTCATATCTAAGAAATGCTTTGGATGTGATTCATGATTAGTAGAACCAACTCTTCATTTTACAACATATCTTATATTAGGTGAAACTCTAGTGTTATCATGCCAAAAATGAATAAAAACTTCTCTTATAGCATCATAATTATATTTTTCCTTACGCACACTCTAGGAAAAAATGCCCAAAAATTAGTGTTATTGAGTGATTGAAGGATATTACGTCTTTCAAGTTCTTTCATTAGATTTTTTCAATTAACTTGCAACATTTGACTTGTTTGCGTAATCGAACGTTGTCTTTTTTTATTAACTTACAACACTAGTAGCAAAGTACGTGAAGGACAATATTACTATCCCTAATACGTCTCTTGACACTAATAGTGTGATATCCATCATGAAGGTTTTCAACAATTATAGAGGTTTGACCATGTATATTAGATGTTGTCAATCCTAAGGTATTTAATGTAGGTCTCATTTTAATCAATTTCATCAAACTAACCAACATCGACATATTTGGGAATCACTTAAAATTTTGAAATGATTATCCCAAATTTCAGTGACTTTTCTTTTATTTTCGTTCGAAAAGTTTTCATACATTGGATTAGAAATGTTTTCATCAATTTCAATAAAATAATTAGGTTTCTTACGAAAAATCTTAGGAGGTGTTTTTGTCAAATTTTGCTTGTCTACAGCTTTTCACTAAATTTCCTTATTCACATTTTCATTGTCTCCTTCAATTTCAACATTTTCTACATCATGCATATTTAATTCTTCTTCAACATTGATAGTAAGAACATCTTCATCATGAGTATTTAATTCAACTTCAACATTGATGTAGAAACATTACCTAGTTCCTCATTGCTTATAATAGTAGGGGTTGAAGATGAACCTCTTCTTAATTCACAAGATTCTGCATTCACTCAGAATTTTGAAATCTGTTTGCCTCTAATTCATTTGGTATTTTTTTACTTAGTGACTTCCTTTTTTACTTGGTTTCTTGTCTCACATGATGTTTTACTTCCAGTGATAAGAAAAACATGTAGAAAACGGAAGAATTTTGCAGTAATTCATACGGTAAAGTCAAACAGTAAAAATCACATGGTAATTAGAACATTGGGATGTGTGTAAATATGATTAACAAACTGTGATCGCACTTTAAAAAGTACACTCATGGTTTATAAAGCACGATCGATGTTCTTGTTTTAAAACCCATGATCATGGTTTATAAACCGCGATCACGGTTCTATCTATATCATCAAATCCGACCCTAAGGCTTGGGAAATCTTTGTTTTTCCCCAACCAAAGCTATGGAATGTCATTATGAAGTGTAAAAGGTCAAAAAAATTTAAATTTTCTCTTCCATAGACTTGAACCATGTTGAAAAAATGAAAACATTTCACAAAAATGGTGTTATCACGTAGGGGAGGCTTTATTAGCTTCGTAGAAATATTGATTTTAAAGTGAATAGAATAATATAAATATCGTTTTATAATTTTTTATTAATAATAGGTCTTTAAGAAATGTTTTCCCATGAATGTTCATGTCTACATTTAAGACTACAACTTTTGTTTCACTTATCAAAATGTGATAAAACTTATGCCATCCCAAGAATGGAGAAATTTTATATATGTTAAAACAATATATATTTGATTTCAATATTTTTGATATATTTATGGTGGGGAAATGGAAATTGCCTGGTTTATAAATTTTTCACACCACTTTAATGGAAAAAATCATAAAAAAATATTTCTTGAAAAATTACAAAATAAAATCCATTCCAAAATAGACAACTACATCTAACTTTTCACCAAATGAAAAAAATAATAAGATTTGGTCATCCAAATCATGGGCAAATAGACTACAATCTTATAGGTTTTTTTTTAAAAAAAAAACCAAGTCATATAATTTTAAGTGTTTAATATAGCTAAACTTGTCTCTTTTTTAAAAATTCATAGTTTAGAAACTAGATTTCGGATGCTACGATTCATATTTATATAATTTTTTCTAATTTTGAGTGCACATATTGTTAATAATCCCTACAAGTTGAGATTTCATTGTTTTTTGCAATATGATATCCACTTATGACCCCTTTTTGTCCACCAACTTGCTGCACTTACCCATCAACTTCCTCGACTTATTTGTCTTCATCGCATGGGGAATGGGACTAGAAACATCTATCACACTACTCCATATCATGGACCTCTTCCACAAAGTAGCAACTTTGGTAGCTAAGGATCAAACCAATCTATTTTCCTAAGGTTAGAGCTGCCTATTTCCTGATCCCATAGGCCCTTTACCCCAGTCATCTAATCTATGATCACCTCTGGGATGATTTGTAAATCTTTCTTGACCTTATGGCTTGTGTTGACCTTGGGAACCTTGTCCAATCCATTTCTTTGCTCTAGAAAATTTGTTAGATATTTCATTAACACTCTAGCCAAAGTTTTTACAACCTCTTCTAGATCCACGAGACTTACTTGGTACCGAGGCTTATATGGATTGATCAGCTTGATACCTTCCCTCTTAGAGGCTTACCAACTACTTTGATATTGTTTTAAATTTGTAAAGCCTTGGTGAAGGCCTGCCTCAATGTTCCAGGGTTTTTGTCCCTTAAATAATAGGCAACATTCTTGTCAAAAGCATCAAGAATATTTTATCAGATAGGAAACATCACTTGGCCTCGGGATTATAGGTAGCCATTTAGTGTCTTATTGAACCAAGTGTTGAAGTCATGGATAGATTCATTAGGATTCTTCTTAATATTTTCAAATTCGACAAAAGAAACTGGGGTTTTCTTATCCCCATATTGTAATCTAAAAGCATTTTTCATTTACTGTCAATGAATCTATTGAGTTATCTGGCAAAGACTTATACTAGTCCTGTGCATCCTCCTCAAGACTATGAATAAACAATTTTATATACACATATTTGAATTCAATCTCAAAGTCTTCCATCATATTGAAAAAAAGTTTTAAATTATGATCACCAGTGATAGCATTATTCCCTTGAAATTTAGACAGTCTATTTATAACATCTTATGGCACTACATTTGGATATCCAGCCATACCTCTAAAATCTATAGGTCCAAAAGTGTTGAAAAAAATGGAGGCCTAGGTGGAGGTTGGACCATATTGCCTTGAGGGGGTGATCTTATAGGAGAAACATAATCATGAGGCACAAGGGGTCTTTGGAACACAAGAGTATAAATTTCAAAATGAATGTCCTCTAAAGAAATTGTTTCGTGGAAAACCCTATCAATTTTGAAAACTACGGGAAAAATGAGAAGCACACTTATCAGACACAAATGAAGGCCCCTCTCCAGTTGGAGAATTCAATTCTATATAAAGATTACCTGATTTAGAATCACTTGAAGAAGAATGGTAATCCTCAACCGTTAGTTGATGAATTTCCACAATGGATAAATCTTTTCTTGATTCCTGATCTCCAACTATTTTTGAAAATATTTTTACTTCAATTCATTTTTCCCAATTCTGGAAACAAATTTTTGATAGGGTCTTTAGAAAAGAAATATCTTCTTCCTTCCATCTTTGCAAATATTAGTGACAGATTCACTTAAAATAGGTTAAGGCACTGATATTTATCAAAATTTAAATCAACACGGAGTCACCACTAAAGATTTTAACATTAGTTTTTCAAATGCACTATAAATGATTTGTCAAATATTTATCAACACATAATTCCTACAAAGCTTAGCAAATCTTACCTTCCTCTACCAGTATTTACATCTGATGATATAAATTTAGTTCAATAACCACTAGAAACTATAAATATTGCACATAGAACTTGTAATTTAGCACAACTCTTACAAATCTCAACACCGGATTACATTTAAAAAATGTATTTGCACTTAGATCAATGTAAGAAACATTACTGAGGCCAAATGTAAGAATTCCTTTGAAGCTCCTCGTCAACGATGCCAAAATGGTGTTGGTATCTAAATTGATTTTCCCTTGGAAGCTGAGCAGCATCATAGATTAAACATGATACTCAGAGACAAATGAATCATAAGTCATTTTGTAGCGGGGAAGGGATTCAACTAGCTCTTTGTCACTCGGATGGTGGAGAAATGGATAGCACCATATAAGAGGATTTGATCTATCCTCACTACTTTAGGTCATGCCTTTTGACCAGGGTGAGAGGACCCATTTTGTAACCTCTGTCGGTGAAGGACATGAAGAGATCCTTCTTTGCACAATTTTTAGGGGAACCTTGAGAAAATATGATCAATACGCCACAATTTAACTCTCACGAGTTGTCACTTCTAAAGAATGGGGATATTTTCTAAGAAAAGTTTGGGTTACTAAAGACACTTAAAACCTTCTTGCTTCTATATAGTTTTGAAGTAGAATTTTTCATTTGTGGATACACAACACAAATAGGGGTACTTTAGGTAGGATTGATGGTTATTTGAAAATTTTTGTGGGGATTAAGAAAGATGAAGTTGATTTCACCGAGATCTTTAAGAACCTTACAACAATTGGAAGACTAATAGACATAATGCTTCAAAATAGCCAACATATTCCTTGACCAAAAGGTGTGGATTAATGGAGCCCCAGGATATTCATGGTCTCACACAATATTTGAGAATTCAACATAAAGGCTCAAGATAAAAACTCAATTAAACATTAAAGACCCTTGGTTCCTCATGCCTAAGATACACTCAAAGGCTTACAGACAATCTTTATCAACAAAATGATAGTAAAGTGATTTTAAATTTTTTATCTCATTACAGGATGAAGGCTCTTCTCATAATGAAATTGAAAATGCCACTAAACTATCATAGGGATGAGATCCTATGTGATTTAGAGGGATTTTAACATAAGATTACAACAAACATCAAAACCATTTGAAAACATTATGAAATAAAAGCAGACACAATTTTTCCCAAGATCAACACAAATTAATTCGAGATCTATTAGATTTATCAAAGGGGAAAACTTCTTAAACAGTATCAAAGCTTGTCAATGGCTATACACTCAACCATCTTGACGTGATCAAATCTAAAACACAAGAGATTAACATGTTTCTCATATGGTCTCTCAGGAAGATGGGCTTTCTCAATTTTTCTCATAAGAATTAAACCCCCGACCTTTTGTAAGAGTATCCTCATTGAATTTATAAAATTCACTTGCTCACTCATCCAAAATTTTCCCCAAAAAAAAGAATATTTGAGGAATCCTTTACTTGTTACCAATTTGTCTCAAAAAGTGATGTTTAACAAATTTACACGTGAATTAGCCAAGTGGAAAAATCATGAACTGATCACATTTCTCAGACCTTCAACCATGACTAGGATGCCATGCCATAGCCTTTTGACAGTCCTTATAATCATTATTTTATTCTTTCATGCGAGAAATCCCCTTTTAATCATTTTTAGGTGGCTTTGTATAGCTGGATCTGACAAGCAATCCTTTTCACCCTCGAGAAAACACCTTGAGAAATGAGTTCCCTCATATGGATGCTTACATTCGTGCCTCTCAAAAATGAATGTCCATACACGGATTATTCCACATACCTACGCTGTGAGTTTGAGTTGGCCAAGTGCAAAGAGGAGTTAGTGAAAACCTCCACGTGTTTCCTTGGTGCAATTGTAAAGGTGAAGTACAGAGGCAAGTTCCCAAATGAGCGTGGGCCTTCCACATGTTTGTTTGGTGTAAATTCAAAGATGAATTTTAGAGGCGGGACCTCAAATGAGTGCAAGCTCTCCACGTTCCCTGGGCCCAAGAAAATTGCCTTTTGGCCTTTGAAAAAGTCTCAGTATAAAAATGAGCCAATGGAGGCCTCCATTTGTCTCTTTGGCATGCTTTTGATATGGTGGCCAAAAGTGGAGACCCTAAATAAGCATGGGCTCACCACGTGTCTCATATTGGAATTTTTAAAAAGAATTCAAGGACCAGCGAAATGCACCACGTGCCTAGGGTCTAAGAAAGTTTCTTTGGCCGTTAAAAATTCTAAGTATGGGTAGGATCCAACTGAAACCTCCTTATGTCCCTTTTGTGATTCTTCAAAAGTAAAGTACAAGGGTAGGTCCCTAAATAGGTGTGGTCCCTCCACATGTCCCAGGCCTTTAGAAAGTTGGTTGAAAAGTTTAAGTATAGAGAGGAGCACATGGAATCCTCCACATGTCTCCTTGGTGCAACTACTAAGGTAAGATCTAGAGGCGGATCCTCAAATGAGCGCCGACCCTCCACATGTCCAAGATTTTAGTTGAAGGAGACCTTAGAGTTTCAAAATGCCCCAGTAACCCACCTTTCTGCTTCTAACTTTTTATGTGGGCCCTAGCAGAGTTACATGTTATTTCATAAATTTTCTCCCTCGTACAAAGAGGAAAAAAACTTCAAAATGTTCCACCGACCTACTTCCCTACTTGTAACTTGAAAAACTACCACATGTCCTCCTTTGGGGTCAAAGTAAGACTTTTTCCCTACCGCTTCACGTTTGTTGATTAACCATTTAGATGTTATCGGAGTTGCGGGGCCAATTTGGTATTTTTTACAAATATGAAAAAAGTGGCAAATTTCACCAAAAAGACTCATCGAGTCACACCCAATCAGAAAGGACCACGTTTCCATGGATATTGGGACAAAAATTGACAGTGAAAAAAATGACTGGAAAAACACACGGAAGGAAAAACCTGAATTCACAACCAAATTATAACTTCTTCCTCATGGACAAAGAAACAAAACAATATCTAGACTAAATGTGATCCTCGACCAAAGGAAAGGACTGCCCCATGCAACCAAATGGAGGAAAAATCTTTCACTCATCAGTACAGGGAGATAGAGAAACTTCAAACCATGCGAGTGAGACGTTTTTAAATGAATAGGGTGAGATTAAATCGAGCACTAACATATTCAGCCTTTTTCGTACCCTCCCTCTCAATCATGTCACATCTAAGTTTGAAAACCCTAATGTCTTAAGAAATACTTTAATCCTAACAATTAGACTTCTTATCCTACACTTAAAAAATTCTTCAAAGACCATTTCTATAACTTAATTTTTAATAAATGAAGTAACATATCAGTGAGTAACCTTTCCATTCATAGTGTAAATAGGACTAACACTTCTTGGTGTCATATTTCTACTCATCTTCATGGACGAGTTAGATTTCAATGCTCGCATTGGACCTTGTGTCCTAGTGGGCAACCCTATTCTTAACAAGATAGTTTGGGATACCTTCATCATTGATTGAACCCTTTGTAAGATTTTGATGACACAAGTGGAGTTAGTGTAATAGTTTTACAATGAATTAAACTTGTGTTATTGGTCTCTTTAGTTCCTCACGATAAATATGTCACCTTAGCTAGGTAAAAATTTACACCTTTGTCCCTTACGAAGGTTTATTGGGATGAATATCTTTTCACACCTTAAGTTGATCTATAGTTAGACATAGATCCTCGAGTGCAATTGGAATTAAACTGAAGCTAATGGAACCCTTTATATAATCTAAGCGTTAAATGAAAGTGATAAATTATAGTCTTGGAATAACTCAAGTGACACGAAGGCTTTGCAAGACAGACATATTTTATTACTTTCAATTTTTATTATGGTATGGTGTAGATAACCTCGAGTAGAAATCAATGTAATACATCGAGTGATCTCTTATGATCCTAATGAAAAAATGAGCTATGATGTATTTTTAGCAATGATTGTAAATATTACCTTAGAAGGATTTTGAAATACATAAAATCTTATAATTTTTGCATTTGAAATACCTTTGTCCCTCTTAGAATTCTAACCCTTTGTAGTAGATTACAATGTGCTTTCTTGTAGGGTGTAGTTTCCCCATCCATGATTTATTTTAAAATTAATAGATCATGGAGCCTCTCTTAAGGGTATTGGTGAAAGAAACATTGATGCATTTTAGTAAATGATTTAAATAGTTCCTTGGAAGAAATTTTAAAAGCATATAGTTGTTGGGTTGTCTTATTATATGCTTTAATACTTGAGTTTTTAAGAGTGATGAAATGAGTTGTTAGGTGCAAGGTCACCACTCCTTGTAGTCATGAATCCCTAAGTGTAAATTTTGTGTCATTTGAATTACAATTGTTCTAAAACAATGCCAATAAGAGTCCAAAGTATCCAGAATTGTTATGATTGAATGATTAACAAAAAGTTGAAGGAGGGGAGGAGTGATAAAAATGTGAAGCCTATGGAAATTTTAAATCTTCACATGAGAAGGTGATCATTTCTTTGAAGGAAGCCTCGATTGATGTGCTATGCCCACAGTGTTTGCCTTAGGAGAAAACAAGATTCCACTTGGAAATGGAAGTGGAGTGGAATGTGGCTTTGGGAAAGGTTCAAAAGTCTTGGTGAAGGAATATGTGTCTTCATTGGTAAAGAAGTTTTGTCTGGCACGGTGATCAAATCCCTAGCCATGATGTTAGGAACTTGGCCTTGAAAAATTTTATTGAGGAAGTTGATCCTTGTTAGGCGAATGTTTTTTCTACCATGGTAGCGGGGAAGGAGATCCCTTCTAATATAATTGAGTGTGAGGCAAATGGTCTAGTGGATATGGAGGAAATCAAGGTGGGGGTCAATTTATAAATATCACGGATATGGGGCATGTTGATCTCCCTTCAGACTCAAGGCAGGATTTCGTGGATGTTTGAGTTAAAAGGGAAATCTATTGCAAATTTGTGGGGGCTAAGTTTTCCAGAAGAAAAATTCTGAATTGGGTATACTGGTTCTAGGGCAAGGAGTGGAAACCCAAAGTCTTCTTAATGGCTTCTTCCAAGTCCTGTTCCATTCAAAGGCCTTGATGGAAAAATTTATAAGGGGGGACCCTAGTTTCTCAATACCTCCAATCTATATTTAAGACTTTGGTCCCCCTTATTTAATCCATGCTCGGAAAAAAATATAAGATCCCCACTCTGGTTGAGTTTCCATAATGTTGGTGCTCAATTAAATCTCACCCCGTTTTCTTTAAAAATTCCTAATCCACCTAGTTCTTTCGTATTTCCTATTTCCCAAATGGATGTGTGAAAGGTTTTCTTCATTTGTATGCTATTGAAAATCCTTCTCCATGGTCATGGATCACATTTGGGCCTTGTATCATTTCCAAATTATTTTTCCTTAAAGAAAGATTCAATTTTGGGTGTAAATGGTGAAATTCCCCTACATCTTACTGTTTGATGGGCAGTGTTTTCCTGTCAAATTATATCTCATCTTCTTCAGCTACGTGGTCTCTTTTGATTGGATGAGGCACGTCGGGTCTATTTTATAACTTGTAACTTTTTTCTATGTTTGCAAAAAGATCAATTTGGCCCCATGGCCCCGTTGAGTTCTGATTGGCCAATCAAATTTATAAAGGTGGAGTGAATTTCTCTTTTTTTCCCATGAAGGTGTATATGTGTTCATTTTTAATTGGTTACGACCCGGTGGGTCTTTTTGGTGAAATTCACCACTTTGGTCACATTTTTAAAAATATACTAAATTGGCCCCATAGCCCGATAGTCTCTATTAGCTATTTAGCAAATATGAAGTGGTAGGGAAAAATCTTACTTTGACCCTGAAGATGGACACATGGCCATTTTTCAAGTTACAAGTGGGAAGGTGGGTTGGTAGAACATTTTGAAGTTTTTTTCCTTTTTGTGAAAAAGGAGCAAAGTTATAAATTGATCCACAACCCTGAAGGGAAGACAAAGTGATGTCACATGTTTGAGTCAGCATTTGAAAAGTCAAATCGGGAGGCGAGCAGCACCGGAGAAATTTGGAACTTTTGGTTTTTTGATAAAATGAAGTAAAAGTATAAAATGAAGCGTGACTCCGTTGGGGCCCACATCAAAAGTTATAAGTGGGAAGGCGGAGGAAAATTGGAAATTTTTCCTTTTTGTTAAAAAGGGTAAAATTGCATAAATGAGTCATGACTCCATCAAAGGCCTAGATTAAGCCATGTGTTGAGCCTGTATTTCAAAGGTGGAGGGGTGGGGAAAAATGTGAAAATTGCACATTTTCTCCAAAAGTCATAAAATGCAAAAGGCAACCCCGGACCAGCTTGAATCAGAATTTTTCACGTGGAAATCTCTAATCTAAAGTTGAAAAAGGGTAGAATCAACATTTTTTGTGCATTGCATCTGATTTTGCTGCCATTTTTTCTCTAAGACTATTAGAGATATAATACACATGTTTTCATCGTGTTTTGATGAAATTACTTTTCATTTTTGTCTACAAAGTGAAATTGAATGGATTTAGAGCTTAATTTGTGAGTCCAAGGAATGTAAAGGTTGATATTTTGAAGTTAGAATTGCTTAGGACTTGTAAAAATGTGAATTACTAGAGAAGCTAGATGTAGAGCAAAGTTGTAGAGGAAAGAAAGGGAAAAGGAGGAAATGATGGAGGTTGCATCCACGAAGGATGAAAATGTTCTCCCAGTTAAAACAATGATGGAGATATTTACAATGATTCACCTTTTTAAACAACTGGAAACTTTTTGTTGTAAACCTGTTAAATGTCATTTTCTGGAAATCATGATCAAACATGTAACAAAAAAAGGTTCCTCAAATATTCTTTTCTTGGGGGGAAAGATTGGATGTAAATTGAGACTTCTAAAAATCATGCTTTATTCATGCAAAAGGTGGGGTTTAATTCTTACGAGAAAATTTGAGAAATCCCATCTTCCTGAGAGACCATCTAAGAAACCTATTAATCTCTTATGTTTTAGATTTGATCATGTCAAGTTGGTTGCAAGTGTACAACCATTGACAAGCTCTGAGATTGTTCAAGAAACCTTCCCCTACTGATGAATCTAATCAACTTCAAATTAATCTATGTTAATCTTGGGAAAATTTGTGTCTACTTTATTTTAGAATGTCTATAAATAGTATTTATTTTTCCTATTGCAATATTATATTATAATCTCTCTGAATCACATAAGATCTCATCCTTATGATAGTTTAGTGGCATTTGCAATTTCATTATGAGAAGAGCCTTCATCCTTGTAATGAGATAAACAATTTAAAATCACTTTACTTGTCATTTTTTATAAAGATTGTTTGGAAGCCTTTGAGTGTATCTTAGATGTGATGAACCAGAGATTGATTTAATGTTTAATTGAGTCTTTTAACTCGAGCCTTCATGTTAAATTCTTGGAGGTTGTGTGAAACCATGTAAATTTGGGCCTCCATTGATGCACACCTTATGGTTGAAGGAATATTTTATCTATTCTAAAGCATTCTGTCATTTAGTTTTCCAATTGTTGTGAAGGTTTTCAAAGATCTAGAAAAATCAAGTTTATCCTACTTAATCTCCCACCAAAAAATATTCAAAAACAATGAATCCTACATGAACTACCCTTTTTTTCCTGTATGTCCACAAATGAATAAATTTTACTGCCAAAATATGTAGAAGCAATCATGATTCCATAATTTCTTTAGTAACCTTAACCTTGTTTAGAAAATATCACCATTCTTTAGAAGTGACAACTCATGAGAGTTAAATTGTGGTGCATTGATCATATTTTCTCAAGGTTTCCTTTCAAATTTGTGAAAAGAAGGATATCTTCATTCTCCTTCACCAACAGAGGTTAAAAAATGGGTCCTCTCACCTGGTGAAAGGCACAACCTAAAGTAGTGAGGATAGATCAAATCCTTTTGAAGGTGCTATCCATTTATCCAACATCTGAGTGATAAAGAGACAACTGAATCGCCTCCCTAGCTACAAAATGACATACATGATGATTTATCTTTCTCTAGGCTTTTTTAAATATGTGATGATGCTCAACTTGCAAAGGAGAATCAATTTGGATACCAACACCAGATGGCACTTTTGCCAGGGATTATTTGAACTTCAGGACCTATTTGTGCGACAATAACACCTAGATTGGCATCGTTCTTTTGAACACCGGACATGAAGGTGTGTGTAAAGTTTGAACACCATCAACAATGCATATAGACAATGGTAATGTTTCTTACATGATCTAACTTGAAAATACTTTGTTTAAATGTCATCCTTGTGTTGAGATTTGTAAGAATTTGTGCAAAGTTACAAGTTACGCATGTAATAAATTTCTAGTTTCTCTTGGTTTTTTTACACTAAGTTTACATCATCAATGTTAAATATAGGTAAAGGAAGGTCAGATCTATGAATCTTTGCATGAATTTAGTGTTGATAGACATTTGAAAATCAATTTTAGTGCATTTACACAACTAAGGTGAAAATCCTTAGTGGCGACTCTGTGTTGAATTAATTTTTGATAAATGCCAGTGTCTTAACCTTTGTCAATTGAAATTTATCACTAATCTTTACAAATATGGAAGGAAGAAGATATTTCTTTGTCAAATACCCTACTAGAAGGTTGTTTCTAGAATTGGGAAAGACAAATTCTGAAGGAAGAAGAATCTAGAAAGTTGTTGGAGATCATAAATCAAGAAAAGAGTTATCAATTGTGGAAACTGATCATCTTTTCATTGAAGATTGACCATACTTCCTCAAGTGATTCTAAATCAGGTAGTTTTTTTATAGAATTGAATTCTCTAACTTGAGAAGGTCCTTCAATTGTGTCTGATAAGTTGTCTTCTCATTTTGTCCATATAATTTTCCAAAGTTGATAGGGTTTCCAAGAAAAATAGTTTTTTAGAGAGACATTCATTTTGAAGATTGTACTCATGTGTTCCAAATACCCCTTATCCCTCATCATTTTGTTTCTCCTGTAAGATCACCCCCTCAAAAAAATATGGCCCAACCCCCACCTAGACCTCCATTTGTTGTCAATACTTTTGGTCCTATAGATTTTAGAGGTATGGATGATATCCAAATGTTGTGCCCCAAGATGTTAGAAATAGATTGCCTAAATTTCAAGGAAATAATGCTATTACTGGTGATCAACACTTAAATCTTTTTGTCAATATGATGGAAGAATTTGAGATCAAATTTGAGGATGTGTACATAAAATTGTTTATTCATACTCTAGAGGAGGATGCATGCACAGACTAGTATAAATATTTTCTAGACAACTCCATTGATTCATGGATAGAAATGAAGAATGCTTTTAGATTGCAATATGGAGATAAAACAGACCTAGGTTTCTTTTTATCATAATTTGAAAATATTAAGAAGAATCCTAATGAATCTATTCATGACTTCAATACTAGGTTCAATAAGACCTTGAATAGGCTACTTGTAATCTTGAGGCCAAGTGATGTTTCTTGTCTGATAAAATATTCTAATGCTTTTGACAAAAGGCATCCTATTATTTAAGGGACAAAACCCAGGAACATTGAGGTAGGCCTTCACCATGGCTTTGTAGATTGAAAACAATATCAAAGCATTTGGTAAGCCTCCTAAGAGGGAAGGTATCAAGTTGATCAATCCAGAGAAGCCTCAATCAAGTAAGTCTATGGATCTAGAGGTTGTAAAAACATTGGTCGGAGTTGTTAAGGAAATATCCTATAAAATGGCCAGAGCATAGAAGGGGATTGGATAAAAGTTCCCAAGGTCAACATAAAGCACAAAGGTCAAGAAATATTTTCAAATCATCCTAGAGGTGATCATAGATCAAATGACAGGGTAAAGGGCCCATGGGATTAGGAAATAGAACAGCCCCAAGCCCGTGAAAATAGAATCGTGCCTGATCCTTTGACTTCCAAAGTTATTGTTGTGGAAGAAGCCAATGAAATTGAGTGGTGTGATAGATGTTTCTTTCCACATGCCCCATGTGATGAAGACAAATAAGTTGAGGAAGCTGATGATGACACTGATGATGATGTGTGCATGATGGGGTGCTCTACAAGCTCACGACAAGGAGAACTTTGACTGAATTAATCAGTGCTAGAACTGCTATTGCAGATTTCTGGGATTGCATTCACCGGGTATTACCCCTTCCTCCCTCTCATACTTTTGAAATAGATATGGTACAAGCTTTTGAATTTCCTAATAATTATTTTGAATACTTAAGGGCATTAATGATTAAAAAGTATGATGGAGGAATCCCTTTTGAGGAGGATAGGTAAGTTGTTAATGAATGTTGTGGTTTCCCAAGAAAAATAATATAACACTAGGAGTAAAGTTGTCAAAGGGGCAGGGCCTCAGGCCAAACCAAAAACTCCAGTTCTCACCAATATCCCAAAAGAAACTCCTAAGAAAGATACATCTGGAAAAGGCCTTGTTTCCCCAAATAGAACTGGTATCCCTGCCCATGCTCAGACATGAAAAATCCTTTGTTGTCAGATGAGTTTGTCAGTCTTCCTCCAAATGTTGCCTTTCCCAAATATGTTCCTTATGACATTGCCCAAGTCTTGAGTCAAATCAAGATTTTTGTTCCAATTGTTGAGCTTGCTTAGGATTCCTAAGCACAAGAAAAGGGCCTTTGAGTATTTGGGATTGAAAGAAGAAAATATTACCTAAGGCATAAATGTAAACAATGTTGAGACTCCTCCTACCATTGCAGAGTTGGAAAAACCCCAAGTACTGGAAGAACTAGGTGAGCCACCTAAAGTATATTTGGGAACATCCTTGGTTGAGTCCCAGCTGAATGTAGATCCATTTTTCACTACTTTGATTATTAGGGACATGTTGTTACACAACTTTGTATGTTTGATTCTAGAGCATCATGCAATGTTATGCCTCTTGAGGTCATGAATGAATTAGATATCAAAGTGACAAACAACTTATGGGAAGTGCACTGCCATGGATTCTAGAGAGGTTCCAATGGTTGGATGTGTCAAGGGTTTGATAGTGCAACTTGTAGCCTACCCAGGAAAGAACTTAAAACTAGATGTTGTTATTGTTGATTGCCCTGCCAAATGGGGAATGTTGTTATCAAGAAAATGGGCTACTAGTGTGGGTGGGAGTGTGCAAATGGATATGTCTTTTTCCACTATACCTATTGAGGGCAGCCTTGTAAAGTTGTATGGTGAAAAGAAGATGCTACATCTCATTGAGGATCCCAATAATGCTTCTTATGAAGTGTTATACATTGAAATTGATGCTAATAACTTTTTGGATTTTCTGATGGTAAAGAGCAAAAAATTGATCAATGCAAGTCTCTTAAACAAGTAGGTTCTCCTTGGAATTTGTTGTTTGATGGGGCTTGCTCTAAATTTGGAAATGGTGTTGGTATTGTTTCATATATCTCCAGGCCATGAAGAGTTTGTTTTTTTCTTTTAAACTCAACTTTGAGTGCACTAACAATATTGCAGAATATGAAGCACTATTATTGGGTTTAAGAATTGCTTGGAAATATGGTGTTAGAGACATCATTGTTAAAGGAGATTCAAAGCTAATTGTCAAGTAGGTTAGAAAACTTTATATGCAAAAAAATTAGAGAATGAAGCAATATAAGCATGCAGTCTGGGATTTCATTGAAATGTTTGACTCCTTTAACATAATACATCATGATAGGAAGTACAATACTCTAGCAGAAAAATTGGCCATATTGGGGTCCATATTTGAAAATTGTATTGTATCCCCCTATTGTGAGTATAATATTGAGATATTAACTAGGCCATCTATTCTTGACAATGTTAAACATTGACAAGTGTTCAAAGATGACGCCAGTGCAAAGGTTTTTGCAGAACCAAGGAGAATTTTCGATCAACATATAGATTGGGAGCCAATGGTTTGTGTGGCTGATGGAAAGGAGACTTTATTTGGCAAAGACATCATTCAGTTGAAGACTAATACTATTCCCAGAGGTTTGGTAGCACTTGAATCAAAATTTGATAATGTTGATTGCATTGTCAACAAACATGTTAACCTCGAGGGATGTTGAAGAGCACGACCTGGGCACGAAGGATAAACCACGTAAGATCTGGCTAGGTAGAAATCTGAGAAAGGAAGAAAAGAAGTCATATGTCTAATTGTTGAAGAAATACCAAGACTGCTTAACATGGTCTTATTCTGAACTAAAAGCATATAGAGAGGATCTTTTCTAGCATGAAATTCCCTTGGAAGCTTCTTCCAAGCCATTTAGGAAGAAATAGAGGCCATGATCAATCCAATCCTTTCCCTAAAGATGCAAGAAGAATTGAAAAATTTGAGGGATGGAGGAATCATACAACCCAAAAGGTACTCATCATGGGTTGTAAACTTGGTACCTGTCAGAAAGAAGAATAGATATATAAGGTTGTGTGGACTTTAGAAACTTGAATAGAGCATCAATGAAGGATAACTACCCTCTGCCAAATATGGACAATATGTTACAATTGGTTACTGGTTCGAATTGTTATCCACCTTGGATGGTTTTTCTAGATATAACCAGGTAGTTGTGAAGGAATAAGAGTGAATCAAGACTCCTTTACCACTCCTTGGGAACATATGTATATGTCAGAATGCCTTTTGGTCTAATGAATGCTGGAGAAACTTTCCAAAGAGAAATGGATGTAGCTTTCTCTAGATATATTAATGATTTCATTTTGTATATCAAGATGATGTGACTTTTTTCTCCGAGAAAAAGGAGTGACCACCTGCAACACTTAGAAAAATGTTGTTAAGATGCAGGGAGTATGGTATTTCACTAAATCCCAAGAAGTTCCATTTTGGAGTTTAGAAAGAAAAGATTTTGGACACATTGTGTCAAAGGAAGGGGTCATGATTGATCCTAAAAGGGTAGAAGCCATCAACAAATTCCCTATTCCAAGAACCAAGAAGGGAATTCAATCCTTTTTGGGTAGATTAATTTTATTAGGAGATTTATCTCCAACTTTGTTGAACTAACTATCCCAATCACTAGCATGCTTGAAGAAAGATCAAAGTATCAAATGGGAAGAAGCAGCTATTCAAGATTTTGCTGGGATCAAAGAAGCATTAAAGAATGCCCTGTTTTAGCAGCTCCAGATTATAAGAAGGCTTTCCAAATGTTTTCTTTTGCTTTAGAAAGTACTATTGCATCTATGTTGTTGTAGAAGGATGATGAGGGAGTTGAAAGACCAATTGCCTTTTTCAGTAAGGCATTACAAGGAGCTGAGATAAAGTATACTATCATGGAGAAGCAAGAATTTTCTTTGTAAAAAAATAAAGGTCTTCAGGCCATATATTCTAAGTTCCAAAGTCATTGCTTATGTTCCCCAAACCATGGTGAAAGATATCCTATCAGAAATGGAGGTTTCAAGCAAGATATGCCATGGGTAAAAAAATTACAAGAGTATGATATGGACATCCAAAAAAAAAATTAGTCAGAGGTTTGGGCCTGAAAAACTTATGGCAGAGAGAAATCTACAGACAATTGAGGTAAATGAAGTTGAAGAAGAAAGGATGAATTTCCTTGAAAAACTGATAAATTCTAAATGGTACAAGGACATCATTTTTTATCTCAAACATCTATAGTTCCCTAAAATTTGAGAAAGAATAAGAAAATAGCACTTAAATTAGCTTCCCAAAAATATGTCATTACTGATTTTGGGTTAGCTTGGAAGAACCCCGAGGGAGTTCTCTTAAGATGCATTACTGAAGATGAAGCCCTAAAATAATTGTTGATCTCCATGGAGGAGTTTGTGGGGGAATTTTTCTAGAAGAGTCACAATTCATAAGATCTTAAGGGATGGTTATTGGTGGCAAACTCTTTTCAAAGATACAACTCTGTTGGTAAGAAAATGTGAAAGTTGCCAACACTTTTCTGGAAAACTGAAAGCTTCAGGCCCTTCCTTTGCAGCCTATTTCAATTGAAGCCCCATTTAGGCAGTGGGGAATGGACTTCATTGGTGATATTTTAGCTCCTTCAAGTGCTAGGCCATAAGTGGATTTTAGTAGCCACTGATTACTTCACCAAGTGGGTGGAGGAAATCCCCACCAAGAAAGCAACTCACCAAATTGTCATGGATTTCATTCTAAATCATATCATTTGTAGGTTTGGAGTGCTAAAGATAGTTGTTGATAATGCCATGAGATTCTCGGGATAAACCTTTGGTGGCCATGTGCCATGAATATGGGATCAATTTGACATATGCTTCCAATTATAATCCCCAAGGAAATGGACAAGCAGATTCCAGCAATAAAAATATGTTGAAGATAATTAGAAGAAATTTGGAGTTGAACAAAAGGAAGTGGGGTGAGCAGTTGAAGTTTGTTGTTTGGGTTGATCGAATCACTATTAAATGAGCTATTGGAAAAATCCCATTTGAGTTGGTGTATGGAACTCAAGCTCTGTTGCCCTACATATGCAATTGTCTTCATTTCAATTTCTTCAACAACTAGAAGATCAAGAGGTTAGTCCCTATGATGCTCATCAATCAGATTGTTGAGTTAGATGAAGAAAGAAGGGCATCCCATCAGAGGCATGTAAAATTTAGAGAGAAATTGAAGAATTTGTTTGATAAGAAGGTGACTCCAAGAGCTTTCAGTGTGGGAGATCTTGTGCTATTGTGGGATAGCAGGCATGAGGATAAGGGAAAACATGGAAAGTTTGATGCATTGTGGATGGGCCCTTATTCAATTGACATTCAATTGGTGAACATACCTTCTTCTTAAAATACCTAGATGGGGAATTGCTTGAATTTCCTATTAATGGTAGCATTTGAAACATTTCCTTGATTGATTTCTCATAATCGAGGTATGCACCATTGTATAGTGTATAGTCTTTAGGTTTTTTTACTTTCATGTTTTCCTATTTTGGTTTGTCCTGGTCCCTGGTGACCATTTTTTGTTGGTTTCTTAGTTCGTCCTTGGGGATTTGGTTATTGTCTTTCTAATCTACAAGCTTTCTTTGACTTTGTTGCCCAATGGATTTTTGGCACTTGGTCTACTCTTTTTTCTTGTGGCACTCACTAGGAGTTCCCATCCCCGAGTCAGAGCCGATGTTGGTGCTCAATTTAATCTCACCCCATTTGCTCTAAAATTTTCCCAATCTACTTGGTTCTCTATCATATTTCCTATTTCCCCAATGGATGTGTGAAATGTTTTCTTCATTTGTATGCTTTTGAAAATCCTTCTCCATGGTCGTGGATCATATTTGGGCCTTGTATCATTTCCAAATTATTTTCCTTAAAGAAAGATTCAATTCTGGGCACAAATGGTGAAGTTCCCCTACATCTTACTATTTGATGGGCATGTTTTCCCATCAAATTATATCTCATCATCTTCAGCTACATGGTCTCTTTTGATTGGATGAGGCACGTCGGTCTATTTTATAACTTGTAACTTTTTTCTATGTTTGCAAAAAGATCAATTTGGCCCCGTGGCCCCATTGAGTTTTGATTGGCTAGTCAAATTTATAAAGGCGGAGTGAATTTCTTTTTTTTCCTGAAGGTGTATATATGTTCATTTTTAATTGGTTGCGGCTGACGGGTCTTTTTTGGTGAAATTTTCCACTTTGGTCACATTTGTAAAAAATACCAAATTGGTCCCGCAGCCCCAATAGTCTTTGATTGGCTATTAAGAAAATATGAAGTGGTAGGGAAAAGGTCTTACTTTGTCCCCGAATATGGACACATGGCCGCTTTTCAAGATACAAAGGGGAAGGTGGGTCGGTAGAAAATTTTTAAGTTTTTTTCCTTTTTGTGAAAAAGGAGAAAAGTTATAAATTGATCCACAACCCATGCAGGGGATAGAGTGATGTCACATGTTTGAGTCAGCAAATTTGAAAATTTTTCAAAAGTCAAATTGGGAGGGTGGAGCGCTAGGAAAATTTTGGAACTTTTGGATTTTTCATAAAATGAAGTAAAAGTATAAAATGAAGCATAACTTTGTTAAGGCCCACATCAAAAGTTACAAGTGGGAAGGCGGGTCGGCAGAGGAAAATTGGAAATTTAGCCTTTTTTTTAAAAGGGTAAAATTGCATAAATGAGCCATGACTCCATCAAAGGCCCAGATTAGGCCATGTGTCGAGCTTGTATTTCAAAGGCGGAGGGGTGGGGCAAAATGTAAAATTGTGCATTTTCTCCAAAAGTCATAAAATGTAAAAAGCAACCCCAAGCCCACTTTGAATCAGATTTTTCCACGTGGACTACTCTAATCTAAAGTTGAGAAAGGAAGAATCAATGGTTGTTATGCATTGCATCTGATTTTCTGCCGTGATTTTTCTCCAAGACTCTCACTGAGATGCAAATATGCATTGTTTTTCATCATTTTTTGATGAAATTACTTGTCATTTTTTTCAAAAGTGTAATTGAATGGATTTAGAGCTTAATTTGTGAGTCTAAGGAATGTAAAGGTTGATATTTTGAATTTGGAATTTGCTCGGGCACTTGCAAAAATGCAAATTACTAGAGAAGTATGGATGTAGAGAAAAGTTGCAAAGGAAAGAATGGGAAAAGGATGAAATGATGGAGGTTATATGTACAAAATGTGGATGAAAACCTTCTCTCCCGGTTAAAACAATGATGGAGATATTTGCAATGATTCACCTTTTTGAACAACTGGTAACTTTTTGTTGTAAACCTTGATTAAATGTCATTTTTGAAATCATGATCAAACATGTAACAAATAAAGGTTCCTCGAATATTATTTTCTTGGGGGAAGCTTGGATTTAAATTGAGTGTTATAAAAAGCATGCTTTATTCATGCAAAAGCGTGTGGGGTTTAATTCTTATAAGAAAATTTGAGAAATCCCATCTTCTGAGAGACCATCAAGAAACCTATTAATCTCTTATGTTTTAGATTTGATCATGTCAAGTTGGTTGTAAGTGTACAACCATTGAAAAGCTCTGAGATTGTTCAAGAAACCTTCCCCTACTGATGAATCTAATCAAATTTGAATTAATTTGTGTTAATCTTGGGAAAATTTGTGTCTGCTTTATTTCAGAATGTCTACAAATAGTATTTCTTGTTCCTATTGCAATATTATATTATAATCTCTCTAAATCACATAGGATCTCATCCTTATGATAGTTTAGTGGCATTTACAATTTCATTATGAGAAGATCCTTCATCTTGTAATGAGATAAACAATTTAAAATCACTTTACTTGTCATTTTGTTGATAAATATTGTTTGTAAGCCTTTGAGTGTATCTTAGATGTGATGAACTAGAGATTGATAATGTTTAATTGAGCCTTTTAACTTGAGCCTTCATGTTAAATTCTTGGAGATTGTGTGAAACCGTGTAAATCTAGGCCTCCATTGATGCACACCTTCTTGGTTGAAGGAATATTTTATCTATTTTGAAGCATTCTGTCATTTAGTTTTCCAATTGTTGTGAAGGTTCTCAAAGATCTGGAAAAATCAAGTTTATCCTACTTAATCTCCCACCAAAAATTATTCAAAAACAATGAATCCTACCTAAACTACCCATGTTTTCCCTGTATGTCCACAAATGAATAAATTCTACTACCAAAATATGTAGAAGCAATCAGGATTCCATAATTTCTTTAGTAACCTTAACCTTGTTTAGAAAATATCACCATTCTTTAGAAGTGACAACTCGTGAGGGTTAAATTATGGTGTATTGATCATATTTTCTTAGGGTTTCCTTTCAAATTTTTGCAAAGAAGGATATATTCATTCTCCTTCACCAACATAGGTTACAAAATGGGTCCTCTGACCACGGTTGAAAGGCACAACCTAAATTAGTGAGGATAGATCAAGTACTTTTAAAGGTGTTATGCATTTCTCCAACATATCCGAGTGACAAAGAGCCGGTTGAATCACCTCCCGACTACAAAAACGACATACATGATGATTTATCTTTCACTAGGCTTCTTGTTGAATATGTGATGATGCTTAGCTTACAAAGGAGAATCAATTTGGATACCAAAACATAATATGCCCTCGATTTCAAGATCAGGGTTTTTTGAAGGCTATTGCCAATTCCCTCAGCTCGTGGGTGCCAATTTTCAACCCTTCTCTCCTCGATTGGAGAAATTATTTTTCTCATATTTATGTTGAAATGGATCTATCCTCCCCTCTTCCAAACTCACATTTTTACTTTTTCAAGGGTTCAGGACCTTAGTTGATTGACTATGAAGGATTGAATGTTAAGTGCTTCTCTTGTGGAAAATTGGGTCATTTGAGGAAGGTTTTCCCAGGATATACTAAATAATTTAGTCAATCTTCCTCCCCAAGCTAGATGATTTGATGATGGTTCTAAATCAATCCTATGTTCACTCTCTCCCTCTGATCAGTGTGAAAGATGGAGTACCAATAGGGTAGTCCATTTCTATCTTGGCCATCTTTGGCTCTTCGTTGAATTTGACTCCTCACTCTCTTTTGAAGGAAATGAAGGAGGTGCATAGGGATTCTGGGGATCTTGCTTCCTTAATTAAGGAAGGTATGGTGAAGGGGCAGGCCTCTTTGTTGGAAACCCTAAATGGGTGGATTTCAAATAATGAGATCTTGACTTTGGATATGCCCATCACCTCACCGGTGAAATGGAGGATGGGGAGATTGATCCAGAGGGCTTGGCTCCAGATCTGGCTCCCTCCAAATTAGCCATTAGTCAGGAAGGTTTGGGATCAACCTTATGTGGTTCCACTGGAAAGAGGGGTAGAAAGTCCAAATAGGAGGTCACTCAATTGGAGGTTGATTCAGAAAGTAAAGTACCCTGAAATTTGACATTGCTTATTCTAGAAGGTGAAAATCCTTCCCTATTTTCAATGAATTTGTTTTCCTGGAATGTCGAGGCATCAATTACTCTAACAAAAATGCTTCCTTAAGCGTTATATCCTCTCCTCATAGGTTTATGTGGTTATTTTTGTAGGAAACAAAGTTTTCCGTCATCAAAGCTCGATTATGTGGAGTAGATCCGACAGAGAGGCTAGAAAGGGGTCTTCTCGGGATCGTCTAGTGCTTCTGGGGGTCTTGGCATTCTTTGGAAGGATGGCTTTGTCAAAGTGGAATTGCAAGCTCAGTCCCCCAACTAGAAACTAGTAAGTGTTAGCCTTCATCGCTCCTAGTTAATTTTTTTTAATGTGTATGCCCCTAATAGTATCATGGGGAAAAAAATCTTTGGGCGGATCTTCTTCAATCCGCTTCTTCTTTGGGAGATCATTTGTTCATCATGGGAGGTATTTTAATGCCATCTCTGATAGTAAGGAAAAGAAAGGTGGGATTATTAGAAATCTTCAGTCTCAATTGGAATTTTGTTCCTTTATTAGGGATAATGCTCTGTTGGATCTGGAGCCTAAGCAGGGATGGTTCACCTGGAGTAATAGGAGAAAGGGCTTTAGTAATATTGTTGAAAGGCTTGATAGATTTTTGGTTTTCCCTAATTGGTCTCTTAAAGACATTGTTTTGGAAAGCTTTGTTCTTCCTTGGTCAGGGTCGGATCATTTTCTGGTGTCCCTCGTGGTCAGCTTTGATGAAGCCCCTCACAAAACCCCTTTCAAGTTTGAGCTAATGTGGCTCAGAGATGCTTCCCTTGAAGGGTGGATTAATCTCTGGTGGAATTCTTATCAAGTTGATGGCTCCAAGATGTTTGTGCTGGCTCAAAAGTTGAAGAGACTGAAAAAGGACTTGCTAGAGTGGAATGGTAAGTGCTTCAAAAATATTTTTCAAGAAAAAGTGAGGGTTGAATCTGATCTGAAGGCTCTTAATTTGAAAGTGTTCAATGTTGGGATGGATCAAGAGGATTTTCTATGGAGAAGTCTCTCCTAGGTGAATTGGGTGAGTTGTTCCTCAGAGAGGAAATTTATTGGAAGCAAAAATCAAGGGAACTTTGGCTAAAGGATGGGGACATGAACACAAAATTTTTCCATGCTTCTGTAAAATCCAAAAGGAATTCAAATTTCATTTCGGAAATTAAGAATAGTGAGGGGGATTTTCTTGTTGAGTAGAAGGATATTATCAATGAAGGTATTAATTTTTCCTCCCTATTGGTTAGGGATGTGGCCTCCTTTGATGAAGCTCAATCTTCCCTTCTGGAGTGTATCCCTTCTCTTATCTTGGAAGATCAAAATGCTGCACTTTTAAAGCCTTTCTCCTTCACAGAGATTGAAAAATTTGTCTTCTCCATGGAAAAGAATAAAGCTCTTGGCCCGGATGGCTTCCCTGCTGATTTTTTTCAGAAATTTTGGAAAATTGTGGGTTATGATGTGTGGGCGGTTGTGGAGGATTCGAGGAGATCCCGTTTGGTGCTCAAAATGTTGAATAACACCTTCATTTTCCTCTTCCCCAAAATGCATCATCCCTCCTCCTTTGTGGATTTTAGACTGTCTCCCTTTGTAATACTTCTTATAAAATTATTTCCAAGGCCATTTCCCTTCACTTGAAAGTAGTTTTGGATCCTCTTATCTCCCAAGAGAAAACTAGTTTTATGCAGGACGATCAATCTTAGAGGGTGTTATTTTATCACATGAGTTGACTCACTCCCTTTCTTCTACGAATGCTCCTGGTATGCTCTTGAAGCTAGATATCAACAAAGCTTATGATAAGATTAATTGGAGATTTCTCATTAGAACTCTTCAAAAATTTTACTTCTCCAAGAGTTTGTGTGATTGGATCTTCAGTTGTGTCTCTGGCCCTTCTTTCTCTATTTTGATAAATAGGGTACTGATGGTTTCTTTATTAGCAATAGAGGAATTAGATAGGGGACCCTTTATCCTCCTTTCTCTATATCTTGGTTGTTGAAGCCCTTGGTAGGTCTATTAGGAAAAATATGGTGGAAGGTAATCTCAGGGGTTTGAAAATTGTTGATGGAATCCCTTCTCTCTCCCACCAAAAATTCACAAATGATACCTTTTGTTTGAATGGCCAATATTCGAGAAGATAAAAGTTAAAAGATACTTTTGATTCTTACTCGAAATTAGTCGGGACAGAAGTTAGTCTTCTTAAATCATGCATCTTCTTCTTCAATGTCTCCCCTCGCTTGAAGCTTGAATTCTAAATATCTTCAAATTCAAAAGGGTCACTTTCTGGTCAAATATCTTGGTATCCCCTTGTTTAAAGGTTCGGGTAAGGTTTCTTTCTCTTTAGAAGAAAATTAAACTCTTGGAAAGGTAAATGGCTCTCCCTAGTTGGGAGACTAATGCTCATCAAATCGGTTCTTTGTGCATCTCCTATGTATTTTCTTTCCATTCTCAAAATTCCCAAAGGTGTGTTGGAGAAATTAAAGGTTATATTGAGAAAGTTTTTGTGGCAAGGTCTCTCTGGAGAAAATAAAATTCCACTAATCGATGGGATGCTCTAGCTAAACCCAAAGAGCTTGGAGGAGTGGGGATTCTTAATTTGGGCTTACAAAATTTGGCACTTGGTGCTAAGATGGTTTGGAACCTGATTTCCAATCCCAACAATCTTCTGAGTCAGGTGTTTGAAAATAAATACCTAGGAGCCCCTCTTCCAGAATCTATTCTCCGTATTGTGAACCCACCTAGGGGTTCCCATATCTAGAATTTTATGCTTGATTGCAGATCTCTATTTTTATATAATGTTGATTGGAGATTGGGGAATGGTGAAAAAGCCCTTTTTGGGATGATCCTTGGAATGGTTTCTGCCCTTGGGGACATCCCAGAGTTTGAAGGTATTAAAGAGAGGATTTTTAATTAATGGGGTATGTTTGTATCGAATTATGGGTTGATGGCTAACCCCCTCCCTCAATGTTACATTGGAAAAATATGGATCATCTGGGTCTTTCGGATGAATTAAAGAAGAATTTCATGTCTGCTTTACAGGAGAGGAAAGTCCTGATTTCTAACAAGCAAGATGAAATTGTCTGGACTGTTGCTTCCTCAGGGTCATACTCCCCTCATCTTGGTTATCTTATGTTACTTGAGTACCATTGACTCATCACTCGAGCCGAGTATGATATAAGAGGTGGAGTCTTATATAGACTGAAAATCCACCTCTATTTGTTTTGTATGTATGGAAGATTGCCCAATGGGAACCATATATTATGTTTTGTGAACACATTAGGATCAGTAGATAGTGACTTGTAATTTTTTCTCTCCCTATATGGTTGTCGTACAAATTACCTGTGTGTACCTTAGCATTGGTGTATTGTTGACCACCACTCGAGACAAGTACAAGATAGGGATTGGAGTCTTACATAGATTGAAAACCCACTTATGTTTGTCTAGTATGCATGACACCCGACCAAGGGGCATCATGTATATTGTGTTTCGTGAACACCTTTTTCTCATTGAATGGAAACCTATATAGGCCCCCTCTCGGACTATGTTGAGCCTTGTGGGAGTATAGAGGGATGCTTCATACAAAGATGATGATGGTTATATTGTTTGATATGTTATTTTATGAGCTGAGGCTCAATGTCCAAGTGTTGGCAACTCGATGAGTACTCCTTTTTTGGTTGTATAAGGCCACAAAGTGATTGTGATGTGTTACTTATCTATACGTATTTTATTCATAAATTTAATTTCTCTTTTCACTTTATTTTATAGAACTAGAAAATTTCTCTATTTAACTTTTGGTTGAGTTGTTGCAATTTTGGGGATTTTATTTGGTTATTGCACTAACATGTAGGTTTTTGTACTAACTATGACTATTAAGCCATTTGTTTTTCTTAGTTTTAAATTGTCTTTTCTAGTTTAAATTTTTATAGCCTATTCCAAGGCTTGATATTTTTCTTGGCATTTGAAATGGATTTTTATGCTAGTTATAATATCATAATGTGTTGAAATATGGTCATGGGAGTCACCATGGAGTGGTTGGACGATGGACCCCCTTCATTGTATGGGGTTACACCAAAAGGGGGTCATAGGGCCGTGTTGTTCTTGAACTACAAGTTACTATGCCACTTGTGTAGGGTGATGGGGCTTGTTATCCAAAATTCACCCCTCAAGGTAATTTTGATAACATGCATCAAATTCTTTAATCCCAAGCAATTATGTTGATTCAGAGTGAAAGGTCATGTTTCTAGGGTCCCCCTCATATTTGTCTAACTCCCCTGTCCAAGAGGAAGAGAGTAAGTTCTGAGAAAATGCGAAAAAAAGGGTTGCAGAAGGCAAATAGGTTGATCCAGGAAAAATCGTGAAAATTGGCTAAGTCCCGCTCAAGGTCGCCTCTGGGACGTTTGGGACAGAAAAGCGCGAACCGGCCGAACCGGGCGAAATCAGCACAAACAGTCTGAAACGCAGCAGGGACAAATGGGACAAAAGTACGTGGCAGCGCGAAATTCCATTGACAGAGAAAATCGACTAATCAGCGAGAGGGTCGCCTTTGGGACAAGCGGGACAAAAAGGCGCGAACCGGCCGAACCGGTCGAATTTGTCCCAGACAGTCCAAAAGCAAATGGGACGCGCGGGCCAAAAGTACGCGAACCGGCCGGATCGGCCGAAATGGGAAATTTCAGCACCAAAACCAAATGGGACGCGCGGGCCAAAAGTACGCGAACCGGCCGGATCGGCCGAAATGGGAAATTTCAGCACCAAAACCAAATGGGACAAAGGGACGCGCGGGACGCGAAAAGCCGAAATGGCCGAAGGCAGAGGAGAAAAGTCAACATTTGACCCGTGGAACTTCAAACGGCCATAACTTTTGACTCCGAGCTCCGATTTTGATAAAATTTGACTTTCTGGAACGAGCACGACGTCCTCTACGCCACAAAAACTGGATTTCTTATTTTTAATGAGGGTAGATATGTTTAAATAAAAGAAACATATTCGGCTCCAGTCAGTCAATGCTCATTCCCGTCACAAATGACGAAAACGCCCATGTGCCCAAAACAAATTTGACGCCCACACTCGTAAGGCCATAACTTTTGCATTTCTCAACGAAATCGCACAAAATTGGTACCGTTGGAATCGTGGTTCCGAGTCCGATGCACACGTAAATCAATAAATTCCAGATTTGATCAAAAATTGATTGAGTTTTTTAAGAAAACGTGGCCGGGTTCGAATGTTTTTATTTGGTAGCCGGAGTGCAATTAAGAGGCATGGTCATCATTCCTTCTCTCACTGCAGCATATGGGACAAGATGGGAGCCTTTTCCAAGTAATGTATGCCCATTCCACTCAATTTAATGCCTCTTACAGTGGTTGAAGGACAGATTTCGGGATTTCCATTTTCCTTCTCTTTTCCTTCTCATTTTTCTATAAAATGAAGTGTTGGGCTCATTGTAGAAGGGGAGAGTTTGGGTAACAAAGCTCTGTCAAAATTGCTTTGTGAAGCCGGTGTGTTGTAGGCCCTCAGTGGACTCCTTGCATGGTGATCCGTGCCCTTATCTTGTAATAGATTGAACTGCAGCATATCATGAAGCAATAAAATATCAGGCCAGTGGATATATCTTCCCCGCCGTGTTTCCTTGCATTCTTCTTGCCCCTTTGATCCTTCTACAAGTATATTGTGTCTATTTATTATGTTCTTGCAGAGAATTCATTATTATTGTGTGTGCTTGGAATATTGTCAGAATGCATTTTGTGGATTATGGTGAACTCGTCATCACCTCTTCTAGTGTGCATTTTGCCTCTCAGTATTTCACACATTTGGAGATTACTCACACCCTCTTTTTCTCGGTGTATCACCGCTTTAGTGTAGGCTTTCATTTTATGCATTCTCTCTCTTCCCTTGGAATTTTAGGTTAGAATAGCTAGTTTCTCCGCATTAGAGTAGATTGTGGCGGGTAGTTTAGGAGCAAGAACCACTCTGAGGTCTATCTCAAGTAGCAAGTCCCACAACTGGAGATAGTACCCATGTTATCCAATCACACTCGGATGCTTAGAGTGATCAAACTAGAAATCCGATCAACATCTGGGTGCTTGTGATTCGGTGATAACAGGGCTTTATGTGCCTAGGGTCATATGGTGACCCAACCTCATTAAATTTAGAAATAAGGAGATGCGGCTCTATGGATGAGTGACCCGTTATTCTTGATGGGGCTCTATGGTTGAGTGACCTGATATTCTTGATGGGTCTCTATGGTTGAGTGACCTGATATTATTGATGGGGATTTATGATTGAGTGACTCGATATGGAAAAATAAGGAGATGCAGCTCTATGGTCGAGTGACCCGATATGGAGAAATAAGGAGATGGGGCTCTATGGTTGAGTGACCCGATATGGAGAAATAATAAGATGGAGCTCTATGGTTGAGTGACCCGGCTTAGTTTTGGCTCTATGATTCTTTCTCTTTGAGAGGTATATGGATTTGTTTTGGGATGCTTTGTGAGGTATATGGAGCTTTTTTGTGATGCTTTGGGAGATATATGTACTTTTTTGTGATGTTTTTTTATGCGTGGAGTTGGTGTTATGAATTATGTGTTCTCTTGTGAGCTTGTTAGAAATTGTTATGATTAAGATTTTACGCTCTCCTTGGTTAGTATGTACTATTGGATATTGACTTAATAGTGTGTCGGTATAGCTATGGTCTTTGGGTCATGAGATACTAGTTGTATATGTATCGAGTGTGATGGTTTTTTTTTCAGTCACATGTGTATCTTGGATTTATGCATATGATATAATTGTTGGAAACTATTTGTTAGGTGAAACACTTATTTTCTTTCCATGGTGGGATTAGAGGTGATGTGATGTGATACAATCATGAAAGTATGTAGTAATATGTCTTGTGGACCATTAGTGTTGTGTTTCGGGTTTGTATGGCATCTTGATATCAGCTATAATTGGGCACCCACAAAAAGAAACAAACTAGAATCTGAAATGATAAAATTATAAGAAATGGAATTTATGAAATACTTTAAATGAAAAATACTAAGTAATAAAATAAAAGTGAACTACCAATCTTCATATAACATTAAAATTTTAGATATTTCTTAAATTAGTTTTCTCCGTTGTGGTCATGATGTATCGATAAGTTAGTTACAACAAAATGTACCATTATGACTTGGTTGCTTATGTATCCATCAAGATTTGGTGTTGAGCCGTAATGAGGACAATGGTCTTAAAATGGGAGGTAAATGTAGTGCCCAACTAAAAACAAACACAAACTAAAAACTAAAATCAATGAAATGTGTGTGATAGGAGTGTGAAAATACATGTATGGAATGTGGAAGGGGGTATTCAGGTAGCAAGGTATAGGGTGCTTTTCTAGCAAAACATGAAAAATAACACATCCTCGCATATTTTCAGACTTGTCCTTTCCTTTCATATTGATTCAAGAACTTTATTTTGGGATCCAATACATTAACCACGATGGAACACAAACTACCATTGCAATTTAGAAGTAGTTGGGTAGTTTCAACATGTACAAAACATTGTAGGGAGATAAATCTACATATCAAGTGTTCCCTCTTTTTTATAGATAACTTGATCAATTTAGATGTGTATCTATATCCCTAAATGTCTCCTCATTCCCTTTTTACAAATAATTTTATTGGTTTGTATCTTCACATGAAGTAGGTTGTTTATTATTTTGAAAAGGAATTACTTCCTACCGCCATATTGTTTGCATAAAAATAAAAGATTGAGGACTCGGAGGTGCTCCATTCAAACATAATGTCCATCCGTTTGGATTTTTTTCTTCTCCTATTTTCTATGAACTCTATTATTTGCAATGTAACCTTTTGCACCATTCTTGGGTGGACATTTGTAACCATTTCCTTTTCCTACTCTTCATATTTTATTGATAGCATCATCATATTGTTTAAGACATTAGAACACCCTTTTATGTTATGCCACTTATTTCTCTCGTAGTTTTTATTTCACTTTTCCTCCATGTGAAACTATATATTTTTCCTTCCTCTTTCATCCATAACCCACTGACACCTTTCTTCTCCACACAAGCCAAAAACAAGATCTTGGAACAAGGATGGATACCCATCATAGCATAGTAAAAAGAGGGTTTTTGTCGGATGTTGTAATTGCAAGTTATTTGGTTGACATGGATGCAAAATGTGGGAGCATACACATGGTATGTGAAATTTTTGCAAGAGTGCCCCAAATAAATGTTTTTATGGAATGCATTGATTTTAGGGTATACACAAGTGGGTTCACTAAAAATGCCTTTGGAACTTTAATGTAAGGCTCTTAGAAGATGTAAAGAAAAATATTTCAACGCATTACAAAAATATCCTTACTTGTGCTAGATGGGGAGGAGTTTGTAAGATGTAGGCACCCACATGAAACATGACCATAGTGAAATAAGATTCGTAGAATAGATTATAGGAGCTTTGGTTAGGTATGCACCAAATGGTTTTGTTGAAAAGGCTTTAGAAACTTTCAAACAATGCAAAGCGGCATGATGCCATGAAACTGATTTATGTGCACTTTTCAATGAAGTTTTTTACTTGTTTGGGGTAGAAAATGAATGAGGTGAACCAGGTTGTAGTTTTGTTCCTTCTTATTTTAGTGACTCTGAGAGAACAACAACCAAGGATGTGGGATGCATTGATGTGTGGGAAGTTCTCGAGCATTATTAATGAACCTACTGCTACTCCATTGGCATATGGATTTGCAAGAAAGAATGATGAAACCATACATTTTTTGACCTTGTTGGTGACACAAAGTGGTGAAGCATGAGTGAGCCACAAACTATTACTAGAATGCCTAAAGTTGATGCGGTCTCGTCGAATGCGGGAATCATGAGTTTCATGAAAATGCTATGGTAATCCCCTTTTCATTTGCACTAAATTTCACTTCATCATTTCTAACTCTTAAAAATTAAATGTTGAATTATAGAGTGTAATCCTAACAATTGAAAAACTATTACCTTGACATGAACTATTAAAACAAAAAAAAATCTCGAAAGTCATGTGCATGGAGCGCCACACCCAAATGTACAACAAAATCTGAAACTCTTTATATGACCCATGGTAATATGTAACACATTAGGGACCTTAAACTATTTGTTTGTAATTATTTAACTAATCTTGGGAATTTATTCCTAAACCCTTTTAGCTTATTAGTCACTTATAGTAAATATGTCGTTGTAATTAAACATGATCGGTTTACGACTTACGGTTGTTGCTTAGCTTGAGCAAAACTTAAAACCACTACCTCCTACCTCTAGACTACTAATAAGAGGATCATAACCCACCTTCATTTAAATGAAAAAACCTTCAGTAATTGATTTTGCAAGTGGGTTTTTGATCCCACTCAGTCACTACGCAACAAGAGTTGTTGACTCATTTATGATAACTCGCCCTCGACTTTCCATTGTAACTTGAGCTTTGCTCATCATAGTAAAATTCCATTAGACATGATGAATTATATATATTAGGAAAAAGGTAGGAATCATCAAACTTTTTGGGTGAACTTGAAATAAGGGGAAACAAGCACTTTTGTTGTTTTGGACAATTTTCTCAACCTTAGCTAGAATCTCCTTTTTGAGTCTTGTTTGAATTCTATCCACGCGTGTGACCTCGTAATACCATTGCAATTATATGTATAATTTTATTCTATCTTTTATCTTGTATAAATGAATTTTGAAATGTATGGTGATTTTCTCTCTCTACCCTCTTCTCTCTCTAGAAATGACTATGATACTTTGGTTGATTTGAAAACATAAATGAATTGGGAAATGTAAATTGGTTTGAAATGAAATGAAAATGGACATGAAATGCAAATGGTTGTGACATTGTGAATGGAAAATAATGTGTCTTTTAAATTTCTCTCTCATCCTTACTCTCTCTCTAGTACCAAAACGTTAAGTGCAAAATGAATGTGAAAGCGTGAATGTATGAGAAACATACTCTTTCTTCTTCCCTCTCTCTCTATATATCTCTCTCTTCTTTGAATTGAAATTATTCAAATGATGAATGTGTGGATTTATTCTTAAATGTAGGAGATCTCCATACCAATTCTAGGACTAACGCAACGTATGTTACAGGTCTCTAAACAAAAATATTAGAGTGTGATATATTGTAATTAGTGAGATGACATTAATATATTGTATATTGATATAAATTATGAATGTTAAATGAAAGTGAATTAAAGAGAATTGCATTATCAAAAGTAGTGTGTTGAAGACTATTGTTCCTCTTGGACTCTTATATTTCAAGTATTGTACATGGAAAACTATGTTGTTTGTATTCTGTCTTATGTTAAAGATAACCTTACAACACTAGTAGGAGTGACACATAATTAAATTATAACAACTATGTTAGTTAGATTAACAAGGAAGATAGTTTAATTTTGTAAATGGTTAATAATCATATTGTTCACTTCATAGGTGTTAATCCCATTTGAATTTAAATATGGATCTCATGGTTTAGATGATGGAAACAATCACCTACGTAATAGTTATTTTGGTTCACGAGATAAAATCAAATGTTTGGAAGTAAATTATCATTTTAAAAGCATATAAATGCAGTGAATATTCAAACTTTTTCATATCCCCTCTCAATTATATCACATCTAGGTTTGCAAAACCCTAATGTCTTAAGAAATATTTTAATCCTCATAATTAGACTTCTTATCCTACAATTAAGAAAATTCTTCAAAATAAGAAGCAAAACTATAAATTAGTATTGGTAAAATTTCTAATGGTATCAAAGAAAATATTGCTAGATTTAAACCCCCAAGAACAAGAGATATCCAAAAATGAAGAATACATCTTATCCATAAGATTGGGCTATCAACACTTGTTTGAGCAATCCCGAAATAGTTGATATATCTTCATCAAATGGCATCCTCCTAATTTTAATTGGTATAAGTTTAACTTTGATGGGGCCTCTAAGGGAAACCCCGGATAGCGGCGAGGAGGAGGAGCGATACGGATCATAAAGGTAATATGATTGCTGCGTATGCCGGGAAAATGGGAATTCAAACTAATCATTTTACCGAAGCATTATCTCGCACTATGGGGCCCGAGAATTGCCCTATACAAAATATTCGAACCTCATTATCAAGGGGACTCCCAATGTCATTAATATTCTTAAATAGTGCTCATCTCCTAGTTGAGCATTAAGGATTTTATCTCGTAGTCCATAAGTATTAGTCATATGAATTTCAATAACATCGGATCATGCATACTTACAGGTGGGAGGGTAATAAATTGGTGCACATGATTTATTTTAATGTTAACCTCATCAAGAATAATAACATCCCTAAGCAGCTCCATAATAGCATTCATGTGGATTTCTATACGCAAACAATATCTAGAGCAGTCTGATCTGGGTGTGGATCAGCATCAATAATATTCCCACATGTATTAACTTAATGAATATGATGATGTAAATCATGTCAAATAAACATGTTAGTGTGAAATATATGGGAACTCCAAGTGAGTTACATTGATTTGAAAATCACGCATGTGGGCTTCATGCGCTAAAAGCCGATACAAAGCTACTACGTGCAATCAAGACAATAGTAAAGTGATTGATGACAGGAGTTATTCCCACATGCGATTTTTTCAAGTAGTGCTTTCCTTATCAGAGACACGCAGCTCGTGTCAGGGAAAAGCAATGGCTCTCATTTCCAATCTTGTGCGGATTACAATAGCAAAGATAAAGAATTTGGGAATTTGTTGCAATTAATTAAGCACGAGAGAAGATGGGGACCTCCTAGTAAATTGAGCCAAGTGCAAACCCAAAGACCGGAAGGATAATTTTGAGCTATGGAGCATTCTCAAAGGGTGGCATTACCAACTTCATGGAGAAGGTTCGTGGCATGATCAAAGCATTTTTGTGCATTTTGCAAAGGAATGGAAGGAGCGGATTTAATGATTATGGGGGAGTAAGATATTGGTCAATGAAGAACTTTTTATAAGCGACCGGCCTTAGTTTGGAAGGATACCGTTTCTTTAACAAAAGGGTCGAAATGAAGAGGAGATTTTGTGGAAAGATCTCGAGAAGCTAATATATGTTACAGTTGGCCTAATACTTGTTAGCTCGATTCCTCCACCCTATGATGAGGTTACTCTTGATGATGATACGGTTCATCTCCTTGAAGGTAGGTTTGTCAATGTTCTGCTAAACATCTTATCTTTCTTAACCACTTCCGTAGGAATCGCTTTTGGTTTGTTTTCCCCATTACTTGTCAACTCTTTTGCTCCATTTTGGAGTTTGAAGCATATACCCGGTGGTTCCCTTACACCAAGGGCTTATTTTGTTGCTCCATAAATGTTGATTCTTAAGTACCCTGTCTCCCTTCCTCTCCTAGCTCGGTTCCCCTTTCTGCTCATATCTCTCGCCGATACCTATTTTGATCTACCTCCGCCACCGCCCAATTAGCCACCCTCGCCGGCTATCCAAGCTTCCCTTCCATTCCCCCTTCTATTTCTCCCACCACCCACCTCGCCTCTACCTCTAGAAGACAGGTTACCAGGTATGCTCTAGAAAGCTTAACCTTGAGACTTCATTGTGGAGAAGGGGCCTCATGAAATTGAAATTGCACATGACCTTCCTTTAATATCAAGTTTGCAGCTCCCCGGATGTGCATATGGAAAGTTCTTCAAAAAGGTTGGATGCCTTAGAGGCTGATATGAAACTACTGAAGGATGAGGTTAAGAACTTGGCTAAACAGAAAGGCAAGAGAAAAAAGGAGGAGGAGGATTTTGATAGTATAGCGGATTGGTGATATTTTATAAGAAGTTGACCTCCTTAAACTTCCGTTTAGGGAAGGCCAAAACTCGACATGATTACAACATGGCCATCTTTAGGGTGATTGAGGAGTTCATCAAACAACATGTCAAAAGTGTCTCCAACCTCAGCGGTGTTCCGGCTACACTTTGGGGAAATGAAAAGGAAAGCAAAAGGACCATTGAGCAAGGATAATACCGATGCTAAGCCCACATGACAACTTTGGGTATGTTCCACTCGAAGAATATCAAGACCAACATTGAATAAAGCTGCACAAGAAGTAGTCAGAGTTACTTTTATTGTTCTTGTATGTTTTTATGCTCAAGTTTTTTTGTGGTCTCTCTACTACTTTTTTGGTTCATAGATTTTGTTGTTTTGTCTCGTTTGGGTAGCTATTTTTAGGCTACTTTGAGCTTCAATGTAACACTTGGATTTTGATCCTTTTCTTTCTAGTTCACACTCACATTATTCTCGGCTCCTAGGCCATATTTTGTTCTCAAGGGTATAGTCCTTTCAAAAAATTTGCCATAATAAAAAAAAAAAATTCTTCAAAGACCATTTCTATAACTTAATTTTTCTTACATGAAGCAAATGATCATTAGTAACCTTTTGATTCATAGGGTAAATAGGGCTAACACTTCTTGGTGTAATAGTTCTACTCATCTTCATGGATGAGTTAGAGTTCAATGCCTACCTTCGACCTTGGTGTCCTAGTGGCCAACCATATTATTAATAAGATAGTTTGGTATACCTTAATCATTTATTGAACCCTTCATAAGATTCTTATGACACAAGTGGAGCTAGTGTAATAGTTTTACTATGCATTAAAATTGTGTTAATGATTTATTTAGTTCCTCACGGATAAATATGTCAACTTGGCTAGTAAAAAGTTTAAATCTTTGTCCTTTATGAAGGTTTATTGGGATAAATATGTTTTCACACCTTAAACTGATTTATAGTTTTCCCCGAGTGCAATTGGAATTAAACCAACCTAATGGAACCATCTATATAATCTAAGTGTTAAATGAAAGTGAGAAATTTTAGTCTTGGAATACCTCAAGTGGCACGAAACGCTTTGTAAGAAGACAAATTTGATTACTATAATTTTTTTCTTGTGGTGGGGTGTACAGACCCTAGAGTAGAAATGAATGTAATAAATCGAGTGACCTCTTATGATGCTAATGAAAAAATGATATATGATGTATTTTTACCAATGATTGTAAATATTACCTTAGAAGGATTTTGAAATGCATAAAATTTTATAACTTTTTGCATTTGAACTCCTTTGTCCCTCTTAGATAATTGTGACCCTTTTGTAGTGGATTACCATGTGCTTTCTCTGTAGGGTGTAGTTTCTTCCATCTATGATTTATTTTGAAGTTAATAGATTATGGAGCCTCTCTTAAGGGTATTGGTGAAAGAAACATAGATGCATTTTAGTAAATGCTTTAAATAGTTCCTTGAATAAATTTGAAAAGCATATAGTTTTTGATTTGTCTTGTTATATGCCTAAATGCTTGGGTTTTTAAGAGTGATGAAATGAGTTGTTAGGTACAAGGTCACCACTCCTTGTATTCATGAATCCCTAAGTGTAAATTATGTGTCATTTGAATTACAATTGTTCTAAAACAATGCCAATAAGAGTCCAAAGTAACCATGTAAGAGTAATGGAAAACAAGAGTAAATAAGATATTTGTTTAGGAATAAATTTATGCTTGAAGTCTTCATAATTTATTTAGGCATTCTCTTGTTGTTAAGAAAAAAGAGAATACGAATTGTTCTTGGAGAAATCAAGCATTTGAGCCAACACAAATTTGTATTATAAAAACAAAAAGAAATTTATGACGTGTAAATATTAAATTGACTTAAACTAATTGTTGAACTATAGGTAACTATAACAGAAAAATAGGATACTATGATGGAAGGATGTTTATAGAAGTGGTATCTTGAGTCTAAATCGCTACTTAAATCCTAATAATTCCTTTCTTGACCTCGATAGTTCCTTGTCTAGCGAAGGTAAAATTGAAACATCAAATATATGTCTTGAAAATCAAAACCTTAACATCTTATTAGTTCTTTTTCTAACGAGGATAAAATTTAACGTCAATTAAACATATCTTTAGATACAAACATTTAATGTAAGAATGAATATTAGGAGGCTTGTAGGTGTTTAAAATGAATTTAATTAACAAATGAGTTGTGGATAATTATCTTACTTAAAGGAACAAATAGTGCGTTATCTTCTAACGGATAATTCTATACAAAATAAAGTATTTGATGTTTTAGAAAAAGGAAATTTAACACCCTTACCAGCTTTAATTTATCGAAACCTATAAGGTTATATAATGGAAAACTAAATGTAATAAATATATAAACCATAAAAAGGTCACATTGTGGAGTATGCCTATCATGTGTGTCTTACCGTAGTTGGGTCATTGTCTTGATTTACGTCATTTGACTAAGACATTGATGTGTACCTATACGTACTCCAAAATCAGTAGGGTACCGCACCGCTTAACAACAATAACACGACCCCAATGATGATATAGGTCTCCTCGCAAGGTGTTCGATCTAGAAAAGCTCTCCAAGTATGCGTTATCATCCGCATGCCCCGCTTGAGCCCCCACATCTAGAAAAGCTTTATTTATCTTGCCCCGCTTAGCCGCCACATGCTTTAATTTTCTCTTTTCCCCTATTTTCTTTTCCTATTGCTTTTAGTTACAAAACCGCCACCCTCGCTCGGGCGGCGGTTCATGACCACCGCCCCTAATTAGGGCGACGGTCCCGATCCACCACCCCGCTCAGGGTGGTGGTCCTTACACATTTTCCGAATGCTCTTTTAACATGACTCATGTAAATTTCAACGCTTTACCAGCTTTTTTTTCACCACCTTGGGCTTGCATTAATGATTTTGGTTCCCTGGAATAGTGTTTTGCCATTGTTTATAGTTTAAGAGTTCAATTTGGTTTTTACCTTGGGTAAATGCAAATGCTATAAATAGTTGGCTTGTGCTCAAGCAAATGGCCCCTCAAATTTGCCTCTGAATTTCTCATTGCAATAGATTAGTCTTTCATTTTGCTTAGAATTCTTAGTTTCATTCATTGCATGCTTAGTTAGTGTTGTTTTGCTATTAGGAAGCCACATATCCATCTTGTGCAAATGTTGTTAATATTTCATCCAATCCATTGGAGTAGAATAGTTTGTTTTCAATAGGAAGCCATTAAAGTTGCAGGTTTTGTTCTTCAAGCAGGATAGTTTTAGGTTCTGACGTTTTATGTTGCATGACTCGCAATAAATCCCACTAGGAATTGCATAAGCCAAGCTCTATACTCTTGCGCTATCTCTCTCCTACTCGCATTGTATTCAGTCTGTATCCTAAGATGCCTTTGTCCCAATATCTACTTCTGTTGATGCTAGCATTACACGCTTTTCTGGATCCATGTGAACATGAAGGAGCGAGGAGGTCACACTGAGGGGAAAAGATCACACACATCATCGGATTCACCACTATTCTGCAGAATCCAGGTTCTAGCTTTCAAAGTTCTAAATTAGAAGCATATCAAATAAAGTAGCCAATCACTTTATTTCAGTCAATTTTACTTTCGATATTGCCAGGGAAGCTATGAGGATTGATAGTTTCTGAGAAACTATGATTCATTCCTCACTTCTGAGGTAGGATCGAGGGTCTTTCAAATAGATCAGATCAGTTATTTCATTATTTAGAATAGATTTACAACTGCACAGGCAAGTAGCTATACTCGGTTACTTTGTTTGTTTTAAATTCATCATTAGATTAATCGTCAATTTCTAGATATATTAAAATAGTTGCTCCTTCAATTTCATCTATAAAATTCATCAGAAAAATACAAAAATATAGAAGTCATATATGTTATAGATATACTTCACATAGTTAATTTTACTTTGCTGCATTTAGTTTACATTGTGGCTTTTGTATGACAATCACGGGACCTAGAGAGCCCAGGGAATACGTATTCAAGCCAATCGTGCCCCAACCCAATCTTGTCACAGCCATAACTGATATAGATCAGAATCTTAGGATCCAAGTCTTCCGAACAATGGTAAACTTACAACAAATCAGTTTCCAACTACACGGGTTAAACATAGAAGACGACCAAGCACACACATTTTGGTCAAATCAACCAAACTACAGATTACCCTAGATACATATTTACATGACTGTGGAAGGGTTTGAAAGAGAGATAGACCTTTGGTTGTGATCCTTTGGTCCCACAAATGATGCATGCGAGACACCTCACGCCATAGATATAGATACCATCTTGAGAATTCAGTGTTGCACAAACACCTGTGAGATACTCTCAAAAGATCACACAACTAAATTCTGAATATAGAGGCCGAGAAATCATATGAATATTGGATACTAGGGATTAGGGACTGAACCCACACATGACCATAGCAGGACCACAACAAATACAAATCTACAGTTGTGACCCACAAGTCTCACAGCCCAACGAGTCCATAGGTGAATCAGATATAGATGCTGGCCTACGTACATTAGTATTCAGATCTACTCCACTTCCACCTATCATCATCGAACAGTTATCCTTGTTAGACATAGCAGCTAACAAAGCTAAGGAGTTCTGACTAGGCCAGAGAATCACCCATAGAGTCAATTATATTTACCATCCGCCCTATGACCTTATCTGGAGACATACACGAAACTATCCCAGGTCATTTTCCACGTATTCCACAACCCATAGACCAAATCACACCAGAGCTCGATATTGATTGGAGCCTTCGAGAAGTCATCCTTACTGATCGATCTATCACACCAGTTTAGGTTAGGAGGGCCTTCTTTGCCTTAGATTCACAATTTCCACTAGTGCGCGTCGAAGACATCAGATTGCCTAACTAGTTTGTCTGCATCCCACGCATATTCAATCCCCACCGGTTGTCTCGGCATAACCTTCGAGAGGTCGGGTGTGAGGAAAAGTTACTTGTAGATTCCCATGCTCGCTTGTCACTTTTCCATCGTACAAAATTGGTGAACCCGACGTGAAATTTTCTACTTTCTGATTTGGAGTCAGATTTCTACTAGTTTCTTTTAAATTAAATGACCTTTTTCATCTTTACTACCTCATCAGATTTCACCATCACCTTCGCTCCTTCCCATTATTCTGTGGGTATTCATATACCCCCTGAATATGTCGGGATTCGATGCATATGGTAGGCCTCTCTTAGGTCTTGAGGCATACTACGCTCAACTGAATAGACAATCATCGCCCTCGCTCTCAGTATGGGGTGACAACTACTCAACTAACCAGTCATCAACACAAACTCCAAGGGTCAGATATAACTCATCTTTCCAAACAGAGGAGTTGGATCAATTCGCTCAAACACAACAAACAGAGCCTTCAGGCTCGAACAATATGACGCTCACAAGAGAGTCTAGTTCATCTCCTCAGGTACTACTTAGACCACAAATTAGTAGACAAGCTGACCCATACCTGGTTTTAGATAATGAACATTCGATACGTTATGCCAGGAATGAACAACGTTCCCAAGGTATGTACCCACCTATAGGGAGTTTACAAACACAACCCGAGGTCTCTTTTCAAGGAAATACCTCCATGCCATTACATATAGGAAATGCCCTCGGGAAACTTGGCAGGGCAGCGATCAGTTCATAGCAGGATATCACATGCCTATACAACACCATGATATACAACAAACGCCACTAAGGCAAAATACCGTGACTTCACCAAATGAAGTCATTTCAACGTTAGTAGAAAAAGTGAGGGGGTTAGAACTTGCTCAGAAAATCACCATTCTCAACTCATGCAGCAGGAAATTCTAATCCTAGCCAAATAGACCTCCTCACAGGAATAGGTACGTTAGGCGTGACCCCTCAGTATTCACAACAAACGCCAACTAGAACCGTCATTTCTAACACCGTTCTACACCTCCCGGTCTAGTACAAAATAATCCATTTTTGGACAATACCCCTTCATACTTAAACATGTACTCCAAATCACCACAAGGGGATATGTTCTCCTCTCCCAGCATGATTCCTCAAACACAGGGGTTTCCTTATGCCCCCGCCAACGCATACGCTATGCCATATCAACAACCCATTCCACCTCCACTCCCTCAACAGCACCATCAATGGTCAAACCTATGCGATAGGGACATATTCAGAATACTTGAAAGAGCCCTTAGATTTCACCATACGAAGCGTCATGCTTCCAAGACCTCTTCCCGATTTTCCCAAGTACAAAGGTGAGGGAGATCCGAATGCACATATCAAATCTTACGCCACAGCCATCCGAGAACTACTCCCTTGGGATGGGGTTGTTGCTAAAATATTTCCCAAAACCTTGGAAGGTATCACTCTCGATTGGTATTATAGAATACCTGAGGCTTCCATCCATTCATTCAAGCAACTCATTTCAGAGTTCATCAAGGCATTTGACATGAACAAACTATTAAGAACAGGAATCAGGGAATTCTTACACATCAAGCAAGAACACAATGAATCAGTCGCCCATTTCATCCAGAGGTGGCGTATAGTTCTTTATTCTTCGGCAAGTGCTCCAAATATGGACCAAATGGAACTATGTGATTTATTCCTTCATTCTCTCAGTAGAGAAGTGAAGGAAGAAGTCCAGAAGTTCCCACTAAGAACTTACGATGAAGTACTTGAGAGTGCTCTCCGAATAGATCAAGCGGCAATTGATAGTGGTCGCAAAACATATGGAGCAAATGGGAGGTTAATCACTTCCAACCAGAACACTACAACTTATCCTACTACCATGAATGTCAATCAAGGACCTAAAATCCTTAATAAAAATCATGGAGTGACAACAGATGGAGTAACTGATCAGGCTAGAAAGGTAAATGTTGTGAATACTCCACCACAAATAAACAACCAACGAAACAACAACTTTACTCCAACAATCAATACAGTGGATTTTAATCATCCACAACAACAACAACAACAACAACAATGGCAAAGCCCTACACAGGATCCAAACCAAAATTCAACTGGGTATCAAAACCAGAATTCAAACCAAAGACAACAAATGCAAAACTTTAATAGGCAACAGTTTGATCAAAGTTTTAGGCCACAATATACACCAAGCCAACAAACTAGGAATTACAATCCTAACTCGTATTGTGGTTTTCACAAAATCCGAGGCCATGACACTAGAACGTGCCGTGACTACAATAAATTCATGCAACGTTTGCCAGAGGAACAAAGACAACTTTTTATAGATATGTTCTTGGCAGATCCTACGTCACCAGCACCAAATACTTTTACAGGGGCAGTTTCCCCTCAAAATGCACCCCTCCAGATCTTCAATGATCCGCTCCCAAATCACAACAATAACAAGTTAAATCCAAATGGGACAAACAAGGGTGTAATTACAGGAAACAATGATCATGAAGCCTCAACTTCACTGAATCCATTAGTTGCGCCACAATTAGGAAGTCAGCCATGACCTAAGATAGTCGGATTAGTGGAGTTAGATGCCGAACTACCCGTAGAAGCCGTAACAAGGACACAAGAGTATTCCTCTCAGCTAAGTCCAAGCTACCCATTAGAAATGACAATATCCAACAAGTATTAATAAAGCCCATGGGTGCTTATGATTTAATTAATGATCTAACAAAAACCTTCTCACACATCTCCTTTTGGACTTATTAAGAACTCCCTACTCACAGGGCTGCTCTTTTAGAAGCATTGGGTTTAGGTCATCTAATTAACATCACTCCACCTCCCGAAACACAAGTGAACCATATAGACTTTGATATCCACCCTCCGGGGCAGCCGGATAGGGACACCGAATTCATATTCGAAATAAACAAAATGCCAACAGACGCTGAGATTGCACGCCGAGGTGATCCAGCCTTACACTTGCAAGTGTGGGTTTATAACAATTATGTGAAATGAGCGATGGTTGATGATGGGGCAGCAGTTAACATAGTCCCTTTTTCTTTCCTTCAAAAGCTAGGGTATGGAGAAACGAATTGTTCCACAACTCGAAATACACTAAGAGGCTATGACAACCTTAAAGCCACTTCAATTGGAACTATAATACTACCGGTCACCTTAGGACCCAAAACAATCCTGACTGAGTTTTATATTATAGATCGGAAACTAACTATAATATGATCCTCGGCCGACCATGGATACACCATATGAAGGCAATCCCTTCTACGTTATTTCAAGAAGTAAGATTTTTACACTTAGGAAAGATATTCATAGCCAAAGGTGATCCAAAACCATTCGATATACACTTGGCTGACTTAAAGAGAAGACCAGGCATTCACTCGAGTTCGAACTCCCAACAAACCAACTTAATAAACCCACTGACGCAAAACCAGAAAAGTTGGTACCTACGACAGATCTTGAAACTATGAGCCTAGCCAAGACAATCCCAGCCCTCAAAGATGAGGCTAACATTGTAGAAACAATATCATTAGGAACTACTACAAAAATTGTTGAATTACTAGAACAGGATCTACCAATGTTCCTACCATTTGATTCTGTAGGCATGGGGTACACCCTAGGTGTCGGTTCTCTCCCAGTAGTGGATCTCTGCATGATAGAGGTAGAGGATATTAACACAACAAATATCCCAATGCCCATATTCCCAGCTAAGTATTGGACTCTCCATTTTGATGGAGCTAGATGTCATTATGGAGTTAAAGGGGCAGGTGTAATCCTTACTTCTCCCGAGGGAAAAGTCCTACCATTTTCCTTTAAACTAAATTTTGAATGCACAAACAATGGCGCCGAGTACGAAGCCTCCTCCTCGGCCTCATCTTAGCTAAGAGAATCGGTGTTGATAACATCGTAGTGTTAGGAGACTCGCAAATTGGTAGCAAATCAAGTCAGCCGAGATGTATGAAACCAAAGCCGAGCACTTACAACTCTACAAAATAGCTGTATTGAATTTAAGCAAGGAGTTTGACTTCATATCAATTGAAGCAATCCCACGAGAACAAAATCTTCTCACCGATTCAATAGCAACCTCAGCATCGCGCTTTACTCCAAATAGTAAGTTAGAGGACACCCGTTTCATGGTATCCCTTCGTACTAAACCATTGGTAAAAGCAATGTCAAACCCTCTTTTGACGAATAGAGATGAGAATAAATCTACTATCCTAGACCACATCGATAGTGATACAATCACTCTTGATTACTTAAACACCTATGCGGCGTTACATCTCACCCATCACGTAATAGATTTGTCTTTAATCCCACATTCATCTTCTTACTTCGGGAATCCCATGACAAAACTTCCCCCACAAAAGGAACTTAGCATATACATAGTCGAAAATAGAGACGATCTGGAACTACCTCCAGCCCCGCCTGAGTTTGAAGAAGGTAACACTTCTTTAATCGAAGAAACAATTGATATTAACATCGAATGGAAATGAACCAAGAATATTGAAGTTAGGATCCTCGTTAACTCCATCAGAAGTAGAAATACACACTCAGATTCTCAAGGAACATCAGAAGGCTTTTGCATTTAATTATAAAGAAATGACAGGGGTTGCACCACACATTATGCAGTGCACAACCTCGTCACTAAATCAGATGCAAAACCGATTAAACAAAAATCGAGACCAATGAAACCCAAGGTAGCTCTCATGGTGAAAGAGGAGGTAATGAAACTCCTCCAAGTAGGATTCATCAAACCAGTCGATTACTCTCAGTGGGTATCTAATATCATTCCGGTTCTCAAAAAGAATGGAAAGATACGCATCTGTGTAGACTTCCGAGACATTAACAAGGCATGTCCTAAAGACAACTTCCCATTACCATCTATAGATGTCATTGTTGACGCAACAACTAGATTTGAGCTTTTATCTCTCATGGATGGATTCTCGGATACAATCAAATCAGAATATCCAAACAAGATCAAGCTAAAACCATGTTTATAACTCCTTGGGGAACCTATTGCTATGTTGTTATGCCATTCGGTCTCAAGAACGCTGGCACTACGTACCAACGGGCTATGACGTATATATTTCATGATCTTATTCATAAAATTGTGGAATCCTACATAGATGACTTGTTGGCCAAGGCCAAGAAGCGTTGTGACCATCCGGAAGTGCTTCGCGTCATTCTTTCACGTCTAATAGAATACAGTCACGCTAAATCCAGAAAAATGTGTCTTTGGTGTAACAGGGGAAGCTCCTAGGTTACATTATATCGTCACGCGGGATCGATGTTGACCCAACCAAAATTAAGGTTGTTCTCAAATGGTGCCACCTTCTGGATGAATCTGAATCGTAGTCATCGCTTCTAAAACTTGGTGCAATCCGAGATTCATCCCAGACTTAAGTTTCACCATTCATCCAATCAACAATCTACTCAAGAAAGATTATAGCATTGATTGGACCGAAGACTGCAATGAAGCTTTCAACGCAGTTAAGCGTTTCTTGTTATCACCACCTACGCTAATGCCACCTAAGCCGATCACCCGTTAATTTTATATTCGCGAGCCACCAATGTCTCGCTAGCCTGTATGTTGGCTCAAGAAGACGATGACAAGAGAGAACGTGCGATCTATTTCATTAGCCGACATTGCTCGACTATGAAACACGCTACACACAAGTAGAACGAGAATGCCTCACCATAGTCTTTGCAACCAAACGCTTAAGACATTACATGCTAAATCAAGAAACAAAGGTCATTGTAAAGACATAGAACATTTACGAACTTTCCTCACGCAAGGGTCCTTGTCTAAAAAGGCTGGACACTTTATAACCTTAATGGGTGAATTTGAATTAACATTCGTAAATCAAAAGTCTCGTTAAAGGACAAATCATCGCGGATTGGTTAGCTGATAATCCATTAGATGGAGGCGATCTAGTAGATCTGGACTTTCCCGATGAATGCATATACTACATCGAAAAATAGACCTCCCATCTCTGAGTGTCCCTGGTATACTGATATTATTAATTACATCATGGATCATACGTATCCGAAGGTGTTACATCGTAACAAAGAAGGTGGTTACGTATTATTGTAGCCAAATATGTCGTTATAGAGAAAGTGCTCTATCGAAAAGCGTTCGATGGAATGCTTTTAAGATGTGTCGACACAGAAGAATCCAAGAAGATTCTCCACGAATCTCACAGTGGAATGTGTGGAGGCCACTTGGGGCCATGCCACCACTCAAAAAATACATCGAATGGGCTATTTCTGGCCTACTCTAGAACACGACGCAGTAGAGTTTGTACGAAGGTGTCATAAGTGCCAAGAATTCTCTCATGAGATTCACATGCCGGCACAAGCTCTACAACCAATCGCTACTCCATGGCCCTTTTCTACGTGGGGCCTAGATTTAATAGGGAAATTCTCTCCCTCATCTATAGACGGCCATAATTTCATAATCACGGCCACCGAATATTTTACCAAGTGGGTAGAGGCTATGCCTCTTACTACTGTGTCGGGTTCTGTAATCACCAAGTTCATTTTGAACCAAATCATTTGTAGGTACTGGTATCCCACAAATCATTATCTCAGATAATGGGACTTCTTTTAAGAATGACGAAGTTCATGAATTGTGCAATAAATTTAAAATAAGCCATCATACGGCCTCCTTGTATTACCCTCAAGCCAATGGACAGGCTGAGGTGACAAACAAAACATTAAAAGCCATTCTCCTTAAAATGGTGAAAGAAAACAAGCGAGATTGGCATTTGAAGTTATATCCGGCCTTATGGGCCCACCGAACCTCAATAAGAACACCAACAGGAGCCACTCCTTTTCACCGGTATTCGGGGGCGTATGCCTCTCCCGCTTGAGGTTGAAATACCCAGTCGTATCTCATTACAAGGGATTCTAGACGAAGACGCTTACAGAGAAGCACGTCTCTCCCAACTAGAAAGCCTAGATGAAGCTAGGTTAGATGCTTGAAATAAAGGGCACAAGTCTATGCTGACCGATGTGCCGCAGATAACAAGAAAGTCTATAAACGTGACATATATGAAGGTGATCTAGTTCTAAGGCTGATAAATGATCGACAAAAAGACCGCGAAGGAAGGAAGTTCCAATCAAATGGTTGGGCCCATACCGAGTCATGCGAAGGACTATGGAAATGGTGCATATCTCCTATGTACGCTGGAAGGTGAGGAATTTGGTGAAACAGTCAATTCCCTACACCTCAAACGATTCTACACGTAAGCAACTAGTACTACTTGTATAATTATATCTACATTAGCATCTTCATATAGTTAGGATCATTTTGTCTGCTTGTTTTGTACAAATTTGTGATCAAGGAATTTATTCTCAAAGAAATTCATTACAAACTCATGATGTTGTTGGCATAAACGCTCTAATCATACTTCTCTATTTCCATGATATCATCAAACTATTTCGGAATCACTTCATCAAATAAAGCTAGATATGATAGGGTCTTAACGGTAACCATACCAAGATCTAGCAAGTTTGTTCTCACTTTTGGTTTCTTCTTAGGATAGGTGTCTTTCCTATGGTCTGTTCTAGAAGCTTCATGGTGTCACATCTATCCCGTACGTATATCTCTTTGGAAATAAAAACACACTGACATTTTGCTCAAGTAAACAAGTCAAATATAGATCAAACAGAAAATTTTAAATTTACACATTTCCTTGCCCCACCAACCTTTGGTGATGAGCTTGTGTCTCTTACTAGTGACGTAGGGTTGGGAAAGGATGGAAATGCCCTTACTCGCCTATGCCTTGCCTAAGGTGATAAACCCACGCTTCTTACTAGTAGCATGGGGCAAGGTGTGGGGGGTCCTCTTGACAAACAAACGTAAAAGGTCATAAACAAACAATTCAAATCTTGAAGTCTTGAGTCAAAAACAAATGAATCGGATGTCCAAAATTCCAAGAGAATTAAAAATCCTAAAACCCAGATTTTGTCTACCATGTGGCCATCTACGGATCTAAGTCTAGATAAACCGCAAAGCAAGTTGCATCCCAAAACTATGAAGTCACTCGAGTGGAGTAGGCTTGTAGCATCCTAATTTGGTTCCGCCAAAGCTTTGTCTATCTTTCATCACTATCATTTCAACACATTTCATAACTTGTGCCCTTTTCAGCTCTCGGTGATGAGCCCTCGCATCTTACTAGTTGCGTGGGGTTAGGAGAGGGGCAAGTCTATCTACTCATCATACCGGCTTATCTTCACCACTTTGCCAAAACAAATATGAAGTATCCAAAATTGCTTACAGAAACTAAGATTCAAAATCACATTGTATCTACATTATCATATATCAGCATCATGAAATATGAAAAGAGAGTAAACATTTGTATCATTTGTTCTCCATTGCATACATTCTAAAAAGCATATAAGCATAACATCATAATGTACATGAGGAAACGGAAATGGAAGCAAAATCATAGATACCAAGAGTTTGATCCAAATATATATATATATATATATATATATATATAAATGATCAAAATTTATACAATGCCATCATGCACTAAGCATGGTCAAAACGCTCAAAGAGCCCGAGATATATAAAAATATCATACAAAAATCTAGAGAGCCAAGTGGCCTCTCAATCCCTATGAGACCCCTCTGAAGGTGCACGCCCACGCCTAGGACTCCGGCTACGCCGGCGCTCTGAGTGCACGGAGGGCTCAGGATCCCGAGGGGCAGCCATAGTCTCGCCACGAGAATGACTCCTCATCAGGCGCTCGGCTGTCCTATACCCCGCTAGCTCCGTACGGAGAGTCGATACCATCCTAGCCACATGCCAAACAGGGGAAAGATGTCGCATGTCTACCACCGCCGAGGGCTCCCTAAAGATCCACAGATAGCTCTGCACGGGTCCTCTCCATGGGGATCATCAAGGTATCGGTGCATACCCTACGGATCAAGTCTCGCCACTCATCGGCGGTCTCTGTAAACAAAGGAGAAAAATGAATTAGAAATAAAACAAGAGATAAACACAAATGTAAACAAAAGGAGAGATGGCAATTAAAGCAATCCTAACTCAGAGCAAAGAGAAGATAACTTACTCGATCACCGCGCCTCCAGGATGGATCTCTAGGGTCGGCACCGCCATCGATGCCATCGCCGACCGAGGTGCTCCCCCGTGGCTGGAGCAACGTAGCATCCTGCAACGGACTCATCCTCCCCACCATGGCCCTGGGAGAGTGGCTCCTCTGAAACCAAAGTCACTCTCTCTGCACTCGACTCTGCCCTCTCTGCCTACATGATATCCTGAGTGTCATGCCACTCAGGATCACTGTCCTCCTCAGTCTCCTCCTCCTGCCTCTCCCCGTGAAATCCTCGACTCAAGTCTATGTCGATGGGGTCATCACTGCTATGGGCAGGACCCACGGTAATCTGAAGTAAGGGTGCCTGAGGAGCACCGGCTCTCCCTCGGGCACGTACTACCCTCCTGGCTGCAATAGGAATGCCAGGTGTAACAACTGTCCAACCCCGACCTCTAGGACCCCCTCTAGCCCTCTCGAACGACTCGTATATCGCCGGCACTACCGGGGAAGCATGCCCATGTAAGGTAGGCCAAACTGCGCCGAGGAACTCACCAAAGGGGTGTACCTCCACTCGCCCTACTCTATCAATAAGTTTCCCTGTGGTGGAACAAGAGATCAAAGTAAGAGCCTCCTCACCCCATATGCCTGCCATGGTCTGATATGGTGTGGCCTCCATGTCATCGGTGGTCAGAGAAGCAACTGGCTGATGAGGTGCTCTGAGCACCAACATATCTCGTCCATCTCGCTACCCTCACAGCCTCCGGATCTATCACCTCTACACCTCTGCCATAGGGGATGAAGTGCTCATAGACCCAACTCATAACTGTGGTCGGGTGGCTCAAAGACTCGCCCCGTAAACGGACTACCCCGTATAAGTCGTGGTAGGTAGTCCCAAGTATATCTACGCTCCCAGCGTAAATCCGCCATGACCCTCGATCTGCAATGATGGGGGACCAAAAATATATAGCATGTGTCTCCTCCTCTTGTCCCCAATCAGTCTCGAGGCAAGGATCCCCATAATAGCCTGGCGAAGCAAGGGGATGGGAAAACTAGGAATAGACCGAACTCTGACCCCCTTCTTCAAACCCGTGGAGATGACTGCATCTCCCATATAAGAAGCCCACTGTGCTATCTAGGCCTGTGAACCTGCTGTCTCAAGGGTGAGTTGTCTCCCGATGATCGGGACCCCAGTGATATGGTAAACATCCTCCAGTGTAATGGTCCACTCACCTCGGACCCCTGGTAATCGGAAGGTGTTCCGATCAACATCCCAGTAGGAAAATAAGTCACAGAGTATGTGACTAGATGGTGCAACATGTGGAACCCACAATATACGTAGTATACCAGCCCTCTGAAGAGTATCCTGCTCGTCCTGTGAAAGGGCGTCTAACACTGCTGGGAGCCAATCACACTCCCTCTCTCGGCTCCACCGAATGTACTCCTCTCTCACCTGCATACACCCAAAAACACACAAAACAAAGCAAGTTAGCATCCAAGTGACATTAGAAAAATCATGAAAATACATAGAAATGCTAAAAATGCAAAAATAGTCTCAAACAAGTGTTCTTTTGACATTCTATGAAGAACCGCCACCCGAGCAAGGTGGCCACCGGTTTTTAGGGTGGTGGAGTCATGTAACCACCGCCTTAAGGATGGTGGTCATGTAACCGCCACCCCGAACAGGCGGTGGTCGTGTAACCGCTGCCCTCAGGTGGCGGTGGTCGCCTCCCCGAAACCCATGCGGGTTTTATATCCTAAAAAGGCCAAAAACATGAAAAAAGGACTATTTTAACTAAAACAAATCCTACCCAAGAGTAGCACCCCCTAGATGGACCTTTTGAACCTAACATTTTCAAAAATAACCCCCCACGACAAAGATTTTAGCATTTTAAAAGTTTGGAGGTAAAAACAATAAATTGAGGAGAACTAACCTGTGATCTCGCGGGTCGATGATTTGCACGTGGAGGCATGATCGCTATCTCATCACGAACATTTTGACTCTACTCTCATAAGAAACCATCACCGTGGGTCCTAGAGCTTAGAATCAATCAAATCAACACGCGCAAATGAATAGGAAAATTGGCCCACTTTCATATATATAGCAGCCTGACTTGTTTTGAATGTTTTTTTCACAAGTTTGGAGCGCCAACGGAGGTAAGTTCTTACCCCCACACAAATGGTACGTCCTCATTTCCCATTATTTTAGCATTTATTTTCCGATCTATCTTGTCTATCTACACTTGAGTTCTCTTTTCATTTTGCAATGAGTGGGAATTTTGGATGGCATCATTTCGACACACCTGACGTATCGTATAACTTCAACTTCCCATTTCGGGATCACCATACTTTGACCCACCATTTTATGCCTCTTCATGGCTAAAATGCTTCTCCGAGGGGGCAATATGTACGCACTCCAAAATCAGTAGGGTAGGGCACCACCGAAACAACGTAACACGTGCCCCAATGATGATACAGGTCTCCTCGCAAGGTGTTCGGATCCGAAAAAGCTCTCCAAGTATGCGTTATCATCCCGCATGCCCCGCTTAGCCCCCACGTGCTTTGCTTTTCTCTTTTCCCCTCTTTTCTTTGCCTTTTTGCTCTTTAGTTACGAAACCGCCACCTTGCCTGGGCGGCGGTCCTGTGACCGCCACCCTGATCAGGGCGGCGGTCCTTTACACGTTTTCTAGAATGCTCTTTTAACACAACTCACGTAAATTTCAACATTTACCAGCTTTTTTCACCGCCTTGGGCTTGCATTAATGATTCTGGTTCCCTGGAATAGTGTTTTGCCATTGTTTATAGTTTAAGAGTTCAATTTGGTT